>JAODKE010000125.1:7035445-7055851 GCA_026779605.1 Mormyrus hasselquistii
TTGTGCTTTTGCTTAATTGTCCTGTGATGTTGTATCTGGTCGCGTGGGCGCGGGGGGGGGGGGGGGGGGGGGGGGGGGGGGGGGGGGGGGGGGGGGGGGGGGGGGGGAGTGGGATCGTGTATCTGCCATTGACAGGGACGCCGCTACAGTGTGGGGTCCAAAACAGAGCGTTTCTAATCGGCAGTTTGCTGAAAGAAGATTAAGTATGTTAACCCCAGTGGGCCCATTAAGGTCCCATTAAGATCTTATCGCTAACATAAAGGCCACGATGTAATCCCCCCCCCCAAATAAATAGTCTGTCACCTTAAATGGCACTAAAAAGCTGCCAGGCATCACAGCGGCAGGACGGTGGAGGGGGAGGTGCAGGAATGGGGGGGGCAAAGTGAGTATGTGAAGTATCCCTGAATAGCACCACGTGAGCAGGTGTTGATGACCACCAATGACGAGCAGCAACTGACAAGCAACCTGCTAAATGGAGCAGCGAATGGCTCTGTGGGTGTCCAAAGGTTGTTGGTTCGAATCCCATGCCAAAATGGGCCCTTGAGCGAGGCCCTTAAGACAGGGGCTCCAGAGACACTGTCTGCCCCTGATCTCTGATCCTTGCATGTCCATTGCTTTGGAATAATAAATAGAATGTTAATATATGCTATGGATGACTTTCGTTTGGTTTCTGGTAATGAGCCTGGGGTGCTGTTGTTTCACCATCTCCCCGTAACCCTCCAGTAAGCCCCACCAGCAATGAGGCTGTCTGGCCCTGCCTGGGTCCTCATCCGCCGCTGCGGCATTCCGCTGGGTTGGCCTTGGGGCTCTGCTCTACTGACCACAAGGCTGGGATACTCGCATACTTCATAGTTACCCCTGTCCCAAGCGGCTTTCGGGAGAGCTGGGGAAACTTAATCCCCTGTGTTGTGTCAGTTACCATGTCTCCTGGGCGTCCAGGAACCCCTCGCTGCCCTGGGTCCCCAGGCTGTCCCTGTGTAGAGGCAATGATGGCGGTCAATGCAATGGCTCATCCTCAATGGGCACGAGGCACTACTCTGTTATAATGCTGGTATCATTAAGTACTGATGTAGCCTAAGCAAGCAACAGTCACTGCAGTGCAGTGAAGACTCTTTATATGCTATCTGTGTATATCTCACCGGCCGGCCAGGTCTTCCCATCTCCCCTGCTGGTCCAGGAGGCCCCTGCACCCTCTGAAAGTTCAAAAAGAGGAAGCTGTCATCAGAGGCTGCCTGAGACCACTCCCTTCCCACCCACATCCAATCATAATGGGACACACCCACTTTCAGTCACAAGCATCACACCCAGCACGTTTACTTACAGGCCATCCGGCTTGGAGTAGCTGGAAGAAGGAGCTTTGCTAGGGGGAGAGGAACACACATGGCATGAGTTAAAATAGGACTGGAGCAAAGATGGATGCCGATTCTGAAAGCAGCGGCCACATCAAGGGAACGATTCTGCTGATTATCCATGGTGTTTATTGGGTCGTTATACTAACGACTTCCTTGGATTGCCCGGGCGTGGTGTCCTGTCAGGTAGAGGGATCAGCGACGCCGCCCCTTTATTGGTCTCGTCCCTCTTCAGTCCAGATGCCGACGCCACGGAATATTAAAGACATTTGCCGTACCAGTATTACTCAGCGTTGTGCTGCAATGGCGGCATACAGCACTGAGCTTTAAGCTTCATACGTGAACACAGATTGCAGGTGACGAGAGGAACAGCGTGGCTCACGGACAGGATTATCTCGTGCTGTTTATGTGACAGAAAGTGCCTGTGAACCTCACGTACCACTAGTTTTGAAGCTGTACTGCTTCCATTTTACCCATGCATTATCTTAATTGATAATATAAATATCAGAGATGGGAACAAATCATTCCTTGGGGAGTTCAAGTCAAATCTTGAGTCAAGACCTTGCAGAATGAGTCAAGTCTTTCCAAGTTTTGCCCTCAAGTCCAAATAGAGTCCAAATCCTTCTATCATTTTTGTTGTCAAGTAACAAGTCATCAAATTTGTGACTCAAGTCCAAGTCGACTGGTGAGTCGTGTCACTTGGGTCCTATGTCAGTTTTTTTTACCTTTAGCGATTAAAACTAAAAACCGCCGCAGTACGTTGTAGGATGCGTTCTTTGTAGGCAGAGATAGATTGAAAAGAGACTGTTCACTTATGGATATCCTCTCACAGATTTTACATCCTTGGATTTGCACAGAGTGATGCATGTTTCCAACTACTTCAGGAGACCTTGTATTCAGGCAACTGAAAATGAAGACGTTCCCGAAACGTGATCGTAATCCAGTTCGTAAGCACTTGTATATCAAAGTGAATTAGAAATAATGGAAACTCAGATGATTTGCTCCACAACCCAAACATATTCATATAAAAATGATTAATACAAAATATAAAGTAAAAATACATAAAACAAATTAACCTGCACTTTACCTTTGAAAAGAATCATGGATGGTGTGAGAGACGAGAGGAGATTTTCAGTGTAACTAACAGAATCACTGCTATCTGTTGACTCACTGGAATCTTTTTCTTTTTGTGTGACTTTAACAAGGAACCTATCCAATGGCAGCCGCTTTTGCCTCCTTTTCAATTTCACGGAAATGTGGACATTGCATTGTCCTTATACAGATTTGTCACTCGCACTGCTACGCCCTTATTCAGGTGGTGCTTTTCCACTAAATTTTGACTATACGAGTGAGGCACGCCGACAAGGACGAAGCATGGGAAACGATTACCCACAATCCCACAGCGAGAGAGAGAGAGAAGAACCATTGACAAAGTGTATACGTAATACTCGTATTGCAAAACATCACTTGTTTATCAAGTTAAAATTGATCAAAATTTTTTGCTGCCTATTTTGCCTCTCGATATAGCCAGACCTGTTGTAACTATTTTTCCAAACAAATTCACCAGATGTGAAAAGTATGCGACCAGGAAGTGCAAACTCTACTCTGTGGCTGCGGACTTCATATCTGCTATGGTGAATTTGAACTGTCTCATTGCTCATTGCTCAAGAAAGTGACAAATGACATTATTGACGTGTATGGGAGATTTTACAATTAATGATTCTGTACCATCAGACACAGGCTTCTTGCTCATCAGAAGGCTGTCTAGCACTCCAGTGTAGTAGTGAAACAAAGGGGTTTATGTTTCAGTTTGTATCAGTGCAGCTTATATAAAAACAGTGTTAAACTAAACAAAACACTGAGGAGGAAATCTGCAAAATTATTCAGTGACACAAATTAAATCCGTCCTATGAAGTAATTTACGTCTAAAGCTGTTTATTTTGCTTAATCCATCAATGTCTTAGACTTACAGTTTTCTTGGCGTTTAATTATGCAATACACTCTGATAAAAAATAATTGTTTTAATGTTGTCCTATGTACATTGTATCCATTGTAACAATAAATGTCTGTTCATGTATTAAAGATCATGCATTTGAAATGTTTTGACTATAATTACCAATTGTGTCATAACAGATTTTTTTTGTCTTACATTCAGAGAGATAAACAAATCAATATGCATGTTAAATGGTATTTGTTAAAGCAGAATCCATAAATCTAATTTATTAACAGAATTGTTTTTTAAACATCATTGTGATTGTTTAAATTATATAAAGCATATCTTTACTACAAAAAGTCAACTGGCAATTATGTTTTTAAAAACAAGATTGCAAACAGGATTATTTTACAACAATATACACGGAAAGTGATTAACGAAGTCCTACACTGATGGAACCATTTTATGGCTCAGTAAACGCTGAGTGGTAAAATATGTAATGTTAGCATGGAGAAAATGCTTTTAAAACAAGACTGTTATTAATGGTATTTCAGTCCATCGTTTTAGCAAAAACCTTTACATCCAAATACAAAGACCATCATCCCATGTGTGAGATACCCGTCACTTCCTTGCCCTGAGATGAGATTTACTGACGGAGGACGTTTACGCCACAGGTGAGGTCTGCGCCCAGATTCGTCTCCAAAATGAAAAAGTGCCATTTTGAGGTGCCAAGAGCTGCTTTTCGATCACAGACAATCACCGACTTCGCAAACCGCAACCCGAATTTCATTTTGGCAAATATAAACAAAATGCAGTAAGCCTGGGTCACGCATCTGTCCCGATAGGAAGCTAGGAGGGAGCAGAAACGTGAACCGTCTTCGGGTCGCCTTGGACCAGATTGGGAAGCACTGCTCTACAGACCCAGGGGCTGGGAAGGCTGGGGAGCCCAGGATCCTGAGCTGAGCCTATGAACCTAATTTCCATGACTGCAGTAAGAAACACATCCGTCAGAGAAGGGGGTCCTTTTGGAAGACGTCACTGCATCTCACAGCTACAGTTCTGAGGAATGCCTTCGCTTTCCCAAAAGCTTCAGAGATAAAGCGGGTGAGGGGGCTCATTCATAAATCTGTAACCACTACAGTGAGTGAGACGGTCTGTCTGCATTGTAGGGAGGCAGGGGACTGGGTGTTTACAACCTTAATCGACTGTGACCGACTGTAATCACCCACGCCGTTAACCAGGCCCCAGCCGGGAAAATGGTCCAGGGCCTCCCGTGGAGCTGTCCTGTCTGGGATTAATGCGAGAAAACATCACACATTTATTGGAACGCTTTGTTCTGAGAGCCAAAACAAAAACAAATCAACTAAATGTCCCAGGGAGACAAGGGGTGGTTGAGGTTTAGTTACAATTAAAGCTAAAATATTCGGAGAAGCGTGACTACAGACACTCCCTTCTGTGATGGGGGGCTCTCAGCCCCTTCTACCCATCTCCATCCAGCCTTCTGTCACTGCGTTCTGCCCTGGTCCCCCCTCTGCCAGTTTCTGCAGTGCCTGATCAGATTTGCTGTCCGCCTTTCATCACTGTGAGTAACCTGCTCCCTCTACAGACAAAGCTAAAAGTCAAAGTGCCACTGATAGATGGTATGGAAAGACATGTGGAGGATTCGTGTCCTAGTGGGTACTGGCGCAGCCCTGATACATCCTTTGTCTGAAGTAGATGAGAGCGCCACAGCCTGGTGGGTTGTCTGGTGGGCGACACGCCTCACTGCCGCTTGCCATCTTTGTCCAATCAGAGTCTAACCAAAAATGTGGTCTGGAAAGTTCTGTGGGCAATGGTGAACGGCTGCATTGAGCTTCGCTGTGCAAATGTGAAAAGGAGCGCATGCTGTAAGGTGGCGTAAAAAGCAGATTTAAACGGAAGTGGTTTTACAAAAAAAATGTACTTCTATTTTTTGAGAAAGACATTAACATAATACAACCCTACCTGCTAATTCTTCATCCGTCCATGATTCTAATATTTTTTTCTTTAAGGTGGAGGGCATAAATGCATACTGAGGGGCCATTAGCCAATGATATGTTTTGATTCAGTGAGTGACAATGAAAGGAGCTCTCCAGTGGCCAATCATCTTTCAGCCAGGCCCAATGCCCCGGTGGACCCGCCCCAGCATATGCTCTGTGGGTCAGAAACCTGCCTCCTGCCCCGTGTGTGTGCAGTTCCCATGTTCTCCCCCTTTGCCCCTTCGCTCCGCGGCCCGGTCACTGGAAACCGCGGCGCTGCCTCTCGGTTTTCTGCTTTCCTCCCTCAGACCAAAAGCATACAATTATGTGAATTGATGTCTCTAAATTGGCCATGGAGGGTGAGTGACTGGCATCCTGCGGAGGCCCCTCACCAGTACGTTGTGGGATACGCTTCAGGCACACTATGACCTTGTACTGGGTGAGCGGTTTAGGAAAACTGGAGAAGAAGCCTCTAGAATAAAAACAGTCTACTGATCCTGTCAAGAATTGTTTACACACCAAGCATTGACTAGACTCAGCTCAATTTGCATGGGAGTGTTTTGGTTATTATGCTTACAGTATAACAGTGGACCCCCATTGAACGGTACCAAGAACAGCAAGCGTACCCTGGGAAAGGTTACCCGGTACATGAGCCAGGTCTGGGCTTGGCGTCTTTAAACCGGTGAGTTCCTGGTGGCTGGGCTACCGAACAAGCAAGCCAGACTCAACCCAAATCGAGGAGCCAACCTCTGGGCTCGCCGCCAGCAAACCGGGGGGTCAGGTGCACTGTCATTCGGGAAGGTCCCGGATCATTTAGCCCTTGGCAATGGACACCCGATTGCTGGTTCTGATTGGCTGCCCCTGCTTTCAGTCCTGATTCAAATTCAAATTAAATCACTTCATTCACCCCAAAAGGGCAATCAAAAAGGCGCACAGATCACAGCAACCACACACACACAAAAGTAATTATAGAATAGAAGGACAACCGCACATGAAAGGCATTAATGCACACTCACCCTGAAGGCAGCCCAGTCTTCCAGCCCGTTCCTCCACAGGTAGAGGTGCGGCAGACCTGCTGGGCCAGGAAGCCCCGGCTGGCCCCTGCGACCCTCGTGCCCCTCCGGGCCCCGGTCTCCCTGTAAATGAGAGGGTTGGAAGAATGTCACTCTCACAGACAGGTTTCCGGGCATCTGCACTGGTAGGTCATCGCCGGTGGTGACAGTAATCCTCTGCAGACCATACAGGAAGCCACCTGTACGGATGGATACAAGGGGACCTGCCTGCCCTCCCCCCATGCTTTGAGGAACGCTTATGGATGGCTCATATCCTCTCCCTGTCATCTCTCCGCATCAAAGTCTGCGGTTGGCTGAGCGCCTGCAGGCCGGCGTGTGAATAGCTCTCTTTTACAGGTGTGTGAAGGCGCCGGAAAAAGCCCAAGGCCATTCGGGCGACACGACTCAGCTGGCTGGCAGCGTAAACATGACACAAGCAATTAGCTGCGCTGAGAACGGGTTCAAAATGTACATAAGCACTGCGGTAATGAGACTGCGCATTTCTGATTCAACTACCTATAGCACTTGAATTTAATGTCCAACGATGTTCTTAATAAAAGCAGAGGCAAGTCAACAGAGAGTATAGAAAACCAGCCCAAACCCAGAAAAATGCAAATCACAGGTAATTATGTCCTCATTCGTGCGACCCTGCCCAACTGAGGATCGAATCGGAATAAAACGTGCCTCACCTTGTCACCTTTGAATCCCAGAAATCCTTTTCCTCCAGGACAACCCTGGGGAGGAGAAGGAAAACAAGCCAGGGGTGGGATCACACGATGGGGTCAAGTGGCGAGGGAGGGGCCGGGGAAAAGCAAGCATGCGTCTAACGGACAGCTAATGAATTTCGATCTGATTAAGTGCTTGGTTTCCTGAATCATCCACAGATTAAACAAAGCCTGGCTTGTGCATGTGGACGTGTGCTAAATATTCCTGAAGGCGTGAAAGGATTTCTTTTTGCCTTGTTTAACAGCGATAAATTTATTAAAGGTTAAAGGATGAAATTGCAAGCTGTTTGATTCAATTTTGGACGATTATATCCATTAATTGAACACACTAAAAGCACCATAGATGCAAAGTAAACAAACTACTAAAAGAAAACAGAAAGGTTTATTTAGTACTTGCAGGGCTGGTCTAACCCTGTTCAGCAAAATTCCATTAACCTAGTCATCATTTGTCATCTTCCTTCCCACTCTGACAAGAGAGCCCCCTGGTGGCCGCTGGGCCCTAAACAGTTACTTGATTCACTTGTGCCTTGGGCCAGTCCTGAGTACTTGGGTGGCAGTATTGGCTTGATGGCCTGTCCCAGGTTCAGCCGACACCTCCAAGGGTGTGTAGCACCTGGCTGCATGTAAAAAGCAGCCACGGCAAAGCAGGAAGCAGAAACGGCAGGAGAGTTTCTCCCACGAACATCACATTAGCTAACTGCTAAAGGTTCAGCATCATCTCCAGCTCTGAACACAAGGAATGACTGGGCGACTCAGATCATTCAGTGCCGCTTTCGTCTGCCTGGGACCTTATAAATCTTCCGGGCCTCCAATCCTCCTAAGCCTTTAATTTAGCAAGCAACATAAATCGTTTTATGCGGCCTGGTCAGATGAAACTGTGGTGCTTGCAACGGAATGGCAAGCCCGGAATCCTCTTGACCATAATTCCACCGCCGATGAAATAAATCACGCTCTGACCGAAAAGCGGGCAGCACAGATTGAATGCACTTGTGTTTCCACATAAAAACTGAGTCAACGACTCATGCAGCATGTCTGTAATATTGAAACATCCAGAACAAAAATATCTTCTATATTTCAAAAAATGAACTCATGAGTTGAACAAAGAGAGTTCAGTTCCACTCCGAATACTGAAGTCATGCTCAGAGACAGTCACACGGAGAAGAGTAATGTAACCCGCTTCTGACAACAGCCTGACTGAAATAGGCTTCATTAGAGCCTTGTATCAATATTATGAAAAGGCAGCTTTATCGTAAATTAAAGCTTTTGTTTACATGCCCTATGACAATCGAATTAAAACAATTTTACAGTAATTTCTCACACAGTAGGTGAGAATGGTTACAGTTCGCTATAGTGTTACCTCCAAACTGGAGAGGCAAGGCTATTAAAATTTATCTTTAGCTCTTAAATTCAGTAACAGCATTTGTAAATATGCTGTTATTCAGCTATACCATCATCTTTTCTTGTGAGAACTTGTGTGACCTGTTATAGCCAGAAATCCTTTAAGAATTACATTCTGGGGAAATAGATAATTAACAGGATCATTCTCACTTCCAGTGTTGATTTTGCAGCACTGGCATAAAAGTATGTCGGTTGGTTTTTCTTTTACCGTTCGATGACGGTAAAACGAATACAAGCAAAACACTGATCTTTAATTATTTTTTTTTAGTCGCATGGTCTGCCAGCTTTAAATCACCGCAGATATGCGTGGCTCTTAGCAGGCAGGCCACAGGCTGACTCGTGTTTGCAGTGAAAACAGTCGCTCCTGGCTGCACTGGTGTTAGTGTTTCCTCTTGCCCCAGTATGGGCCGCTGACAGGCCCAGCATTAAATCATGGCAAAATCTCCGCCCGCTGAGAGAAATTAAATTCCTCAAATACCCCGTCCATCAAGGAACTTGTGGCTCCCCACTAAGGCCAACAGGAGAGAGATTTCCATGGCCCCTAAGGCAAAAGTCTGCTTCTCAACAGGAATGGGACTGAAAGTATTGTTTTGTTCAAAAGGTGGTACAAAGCGGTGTGTATATGTATGGGGGGTGTATGCTCCACTTTTCCTCTCTTACAGCCAGTTTGCTATATACCTATTATACTTTAATTAATCACTTCAAGGGTACGGTGAGGCGGGATCTATTTTTAGGGACTCAGGCGGCCTTTGGTCCAGCTTCTGGCCTGGAGCTCTCAAGAGTGGGAGGAGGGGCTTCAATCTCTGCTGAACTTCTGAAGCAATGAGCCTGAGTGAAACTTCAACGCTCTCAGGGAATACCTCTCTACATCTGCAACCTTGCAGGTTGTTGGTTTCAGTCCCAACATGAGCTCTGCTGCAGTACTGTTAGTAAAGGTACTCAATTGCCCCTGGGAAATTCCCCATGGTATCTGCTAGGCAACTAAACATTAATATCAGAGGTGGAAAATTTATGTCCGAAAAATATAAATCCAGACCGAGATGCTGTTCCAGCATCTCAGCTGAACCAGTTGAGTACTCTGTGACTGTGACTATTTATTCAACTTGTTGGTTGTAACAAAATATTAGTCTGTACTTGTACTTTCTGAACCTAAACTTTCCACCCCCGATTAATATGCATTATGAGCTACACAGAATAGATTTGGAGTCACATCTTTGTGAACTGCATGACTATAAACCTTTGCTCTTTAAAGAGATCCTGTTAAAATTACATATTGCACTCTGCCAAAGCTAGTGGTGTGTTATACTCATGCTTTCGACTTTCAAAGGCATATATAGCCAACCAACCAAGAGTGAGTGTGAAAGTATTTTGAGTTGCCCAGTCTTGTAACCAAGCGCACACAATAAGTGAAATCAGCAGTCAATGGCTAAAGATTAAATCTATCTACCTGAAGAAAGTGTGAATAAGGCATTATTATGTATCCATGGTATAGCATGTTCCGTGTACTGGGAACAGAAAAGAGGATACTCACTCGCCTTCCCTGGGGTCCTGCTGGCCCTGGAGGTCCCCTAAGGTACCGGAACGTCCTTCCATAAGGGCCCTGGACCAAGCCTCTGTCACTGGTAGGGGTCGTTCCTGTACCTGGAGTTCTGCTGTCTGTTCTGGTTTGTTCCACCTGACCATGCTGAATAGACTTGCTAGGGGTTCTGGGTCCCAGCTCTGTAACCGTGGTTATTGGTAAAGAACCAGGCCATTCGGTAGTTGGAATCGGTGTTGAAAACAGAAGATCCTCTCCTTCCAGTGGGTCAGAATCATGGTGACTTTGGAAAGGGGGAGTCTCCTTGCCCCCAGAGAAACCACCCAAGGGTTTCTTTGAGGGGCGAGAGGAGGGAGCGTCAAGGTCGATGATGTCATCTGAGGGCTTTCCTGGAAACGTGTCTTGGGTCCTCCTGCCTCCGCCCCCCCTTCTCTTGTCTGTGGTGACGTTCTCATCTAGGTCTTTGGATGCAGGGTCGGGCTTCGAACCCACACCCTGAGTGTGCTTCTGAGTGTGAGGGGCACCAGGCCTGTGCTGAAGGCTGGGATCAGCCAGGTCAGTGTCCTCTTCCACCAGGAACACATCCCCATGTCCCATAGAACCAGGCCGGCCGGGACCCAGGGGGGTCAGGCCGTCTCCACGCGGGCTCCCACCTTGGTGAAATACAGGGTCCTGCTCAGACAGAGAAAGGAGAGAACGAAGACCACAAAGAGTCAGTGCTCGCCAGAGACCAACCACATGCTCAGACAAGATATAGCTACGGACATTTTTATGTGTCCTTGGTGACTGAATTCTGGGATTAACCATCACAAACCTGAAGTGTTATGGATCAAGTTAATGCTCTATAAATAAACAAAATAGAACCTATTTCTGTTTAAACCGGGCATGTTTTCAGGTTCATGGAGCCCCATGACCATTACACTGTTTGTGCTAGAAACTTTTCTATTTCTGTAGTCCTCCAAAAGTTAAACTTTAATGAATCCACCCCAAGACAAATAATATGGAACGATACATCATTAGTTTTTTCTAGGGAAAAATCCTTTAAACATCTGATACCTGCTAGCTACCCACCTGGCTATATATTATTAACTTTTTTCTAAATAGTAGCTAATAGATGCCTGATCATAATAAGTAATTTAAATTAACTTAACTTCCGTATCATGCGAAATCCCCGTGTATAAAAAACAGCAACAATAAAGTGTGTAAATTGTGGCTTCATTCACACATGAGCAGTTGCTAAGTAACAAAGCATGGTGCCGGAATAATGATGGGTATAACGTGTAATAACACAGGCACAGAGCAGTAAAATGCGAGGAGAGGCATGTGGAAACCGGCCTTTATGTGAGGAAAGGGTGAAAACAGGCTATTTAGCTAATACGTCTAACCCAAGGGGATGGTGGCAGGGTTTGCTGGATTGATGGACTGAAATGAAGCACCTAAGGGGGACAGATCTAAGTCTAGCTCTTGGCTTTTATGGAGTAAAATCTAAAAACAAAACATAACTACCTTCAGGTGATGGCAGTGAGAGGGTGGGGGCTGGTGGAGGCACAGGTGGGAACATAAAGAAATAGCCTTTAGTGTCATAGTTTGTATTTGTTTTCAGGGTCATAACACCTGATTGAACGGACCCCTCCACGTCCTTCTGGTCGGAATTTCCCAATTTGGATACAATTGTGAAATTACCCATAAAGACCCTTATGCACAGCAGGAGCTTACTGCACTTCACAAGTTGTCCACTAGGTGGTGGAGTGCAGCACGAGGTCAATGGCATCCTGCGTGGGCCACAATGTATGGTCAACCTCAACCAGTCTGGGCTGGGAATGGTGCAGCGAAAGTGCTTTCCGAGACATGTTTACGTCTTTGCGTTTCTTTTTTATGGGACTGGGGAGGTTAAAAAAATGACCACTGTTTGACAGCATTGCACGCAAGTCATGGAGTGTTACTGTATCCAGCTTGCACTCCGTTTTGCCGTTATTGTTGGTAGCAACCGACATTGTCCCTCATATGGCTGGTAACGTTTATGCTGTTTTTTTAACTGACATCAAGAGGCACAGTGACTTCATCCATTTGGTATGAAAATCAAATGTTTCATGAGGTGTCAAAACGCGTCTCTCAGGTCACCGCTACACAATCTGCTTGAGCGGTGACAGGTGCTGGCAGCGGGGGGACGCAGCAGGAGGTTTTTGGTCAGGCTCTGCTAGAGGTTGTGATGGGGGTGGTGCCTCCATAGACCATAACCCCGCCTTCACTGTTCCCATGGGTACCACATGACACCTGACTGAAGAGGGTGGGGCAAGGGCCAGCCAAAAAAAAAAAAAAAACAAATTAATGATTGGTCATCATGATCCTTGAAGGCATAGAAAAACCTCCAAAAGCCAGTCATCACGATCATTATAGGTGTAGAAAGTCAGCACAGGTTGGTCATCGGGCTCATTGTAGATGCAGAAATAGATTTTATTTAAAGGAGACACAAAGGGGAGAAAGAGCCAAGGGATCGAAAATAAAGGAAGAAAAGCATTCCTCCAACCAGTGGAATGGAAAGGTAACTAAGGTCAGAAATTTTGGGCCTGTACCTTGTTGCAGATCAAAGGCAAAGAACAGGCCAACCAGGACTTGATGAAACCCGGACCTGATTGAATGATGCTGTAAGGCTTGGGCTGAGAAATGCCAGTAAGGTGGGTTAACCCGTTCAGGCAGGAGGAACACAGGTGTGTGGGAGACCCCTTTTTCAGCCGTCTGTCACAATAATCCTGACAGATTGCCCCTGGAGGTGGAGCTGGTTTCAGATTAGCATCAAGGAAAGAATGGAAACACCCATGATTCAGTGAGGAACATCAACCCAATCTGAAAGCATCGGAGTACGCTGTCATAGCCTGAGCCGCTCTATGATGAGGGGGAGCCCCCCCGAAAGCCCCAGGAGACAGACAGGCCTCCTGTCCACATAGAGCTTACTTCTTGTGGTAGTGATGCCTGCAGGATATGGGCTATGATCCAGACAGGGATGCACGTGATGTTGTCCGGCACAACGCTGCCGCGATATCTCCAACGCCGAGGTTTACGGCTTGGCCCATGGAAAAAAAAGGATGACGTGATATAGGAAATGGTCAGACAGAAGAAGGTAAGGAAGAGGAAGTGGGCAGGATGGAAACTGGAAGGGGGAGGGGGAAAAATGGGAGACAGCTGGGCGTGGTAAGGTATAGTTCCAAGGTTATGCTAACACAAAGCAGATGGTCGGTTCTGACTAGTAGCTAGAGGAACCAGGCCTAGGTGACACAGAGTAGACAGGGAGTGAACTTGCTGGTCCAAGTTTCATTTTCCGCAGTATAGTCACATCTCTGTTGGGCCCTTGACAGGACAATTTGCTAGAATCTTAAGACATCCAGGGCTCAGTCCCGGTTCTCAAACCGAGAGCATGGTTGCTAAAACATCCCAGCCAAATTAATCATTCGGGGCTCATTTGGATTCACTCAGATCTTTAGCCTTGTGACTCATCCTCCACTGGCTTTTGAGCAAAATGCTTAACCCCCCAAAATGCTCCAGAGCACCACATAAATGGCCGACACTCTGATTTGCCTATGCGTGTGCGTGTCTCAAAGGAGATCATGATGGGACACGCAAAAGGAAGCATTCCAGTTCACCTGTACTGGTGTAGATGAACTTTGTGATGCTTTATTTGCAATTCAGGTCAACATCAGAAAGATATGAATCTGTACTGCTCTGTAAAACTGTCTATTCAGGAAATCTCCACTCTGTACCTCAAGCAGGATGCATCACTCACAGGGCAACATCTGCATTAACATTTCGTGATGAGCAACCAGGCTTTTCCCAGGACATCCATCAATCGTTCACGTTCTCTACTGTGCTTTGGTGCTGTATGGCTTCCAAAATCAACAGACTTAAGGGCTAGATGCCGATGATACTGATGAAGTCACTTCACTCCTGGGTCACTTGTTCTTTGTTGTCAAAACGTCTTCTGTCACTCATGTTAAAGATTCCATGACGTGAAACATTTAGCTGGCATACCAATGCATTGGCAGTCATACTACATGCAGCAGGAATACAGTCAAGCGAGAAAGTTCTGCAAGAGCCTGAGTGCAATGGACCTCATTCCCAAGCTACCAAGCCCTGCTTACAGTACGTGACTGGACCCGTGTCTATGTTTGTTTGCAGATGACATTCAAAAGGTGCTTGGAGAAAGGAAAACAGCACATTACCTCAACGGTAAACGGCGTAGCGTGCTGTGCCGCTAATTAGCACCTGCCGCTGTTACGGAACGCTGCAAAACAAAAACGGTTCACCGATGTCTTACGCAAGCTTGTGCACAAATGTTTTGGGAGTCGTTGCCGAGACGTCTGTGCAGCACTTTCGTCTAACCGCAGGGGCGACTGGCAAGGCGGAAACGGCACACAGATTGTGCACACTTTCTTATGCTCTACTGCAACACTCTGAGAACAACAAACAGGTAACACCCAGCGGTCGGGCTCTTAACCTGAGCATGACCTGCAAGTAAACCCAAGCAGGAATTACAGTACGACAAGCATCATGCCGTTTCACAGTTCAAAGCCACAGCTCTAAGTTCCTGTCCGTGCTGAAATGTCGAAAAAGAGTCACAATGTCTAGCAACCATTTGCACTGCAGATTTTTCCTGTTCACTTCCACTACAGACCGTAAAAGAAAAATTGCAGAAAAGGTTACAAACTCACTTCAAAGCAGACCCCACGAGTCAGCCGAATTAACACTGACAGTTTTGAAGCTGCCAAAAATCGGTGTTTTGCATTTTTCTGGACCAGCACAAATTCCAGCCTGACTTGCTCACCGAAATTGACAAATCCATCACTTAAATTCATACAAGGAAATTCACAGAAAACGACTGGCAGGAATGTTTGCGAGTGAAAAAAATGCAATTAGAGAATGCTAATGATCAGAACATTGGGCAAGAGGAATCCAGGAGGTCCTTACCTTTGGCTCCTCTAGGTAAAATCCTGGCAGTGCCAGCAGCAGGGGGCAGAGGAACAAGGCAGCACAGCACATGGCTGTAGGAGACCCGGCGCGTGCTGCTCCCCTGGACTACCTGTATTCAGATTGCCCTCCTTCACAACACACCCAGAAATCCTCCCCATCTGGGGCACACCCCCTCAATCTTGTGATCCACCTGCCTCCTCCTGATTTTTTAACGGGTAGGAGGGGCTCCTGGCACCTCCCATGGAGGATGTGAAGGTGGATGCATTTATGTGATCCACAGAGCACAGTTTTGTGTTTGTGGATTGTGTCATGTACCAGTAGCCAATCAAACGGTCAGCATTTGTGAGGCATAATCACATGACCGTGACGTCTAAATGTTTAAGCTGAATGGAAACACCCCTATCTCTGCAGATACTCAAGCAAAAGACTTCCACATGTACACAGATCAGGGATGCCCCTGTGCGTGTGGGGAAGCCATAGTGTTCAGCTTTAACGCACATTTACAAGGGCCAAGTCCATAGTAATGGTTAAAAGAGTCCTGGGGGGGTTCTTTATAAGTGAAATAAAAACAAGCACTATACAATAGATCCGGTCATGGGTGGCCAGGGACAAAAAAGGAGTAGAGAAGAGGATTAAACGCTTAGGGCTGTGGAAAAGTCTCAGAAAGGAGACCAACACAACTACTAATTAGAAGCTTTAAGTGAATTGGAAGAATGTTTCGGGGAGACTAAAACGGGGACAAGCTGCAAATATGCAACGTAACAAGTGGTGCTGGGTGGAGAGGGGGCTGGTTGATATGTGCACCGATGTAGAGAGACTGTCTGATGCTGAGAGCTGGGGACACCCTACAGGACACCTCATGGGACGACACCCCCACCCCAGGCTTACTGAACCAGCTGACTGGACCTGCTCCCCCCAGACAGAGAAAGAAAAAAAAAAAAAAGAGAGAAAAAGAGTTGCTTCCCATATTTAAAAAAAAATGATGCTGATAGGTTTGAGAATCACGTGAGAGTTTGGTTTACTAGCCCGAACCTCCCAGCCCTCAATGTCACAGAGCACTTACTATATACTGATTTATTTGTATGTGTATGATTGATCTGATAGTATCACAAAATTACAGCCGTGAGAGGATAGTATAATTAAAGGCAGGAGGGATGTGAAGCCCGGGGCGTTGGGGATGGGCACAGACCGGCAGGGCATGGGAGATGGTGCAATCCGGGGGGAAAACTCCCCCAGGATCATGACCATGCAGACTTTGAGGCACTCTGGGGAGACACGGTGGACGGGTGGGTGTGTGAGCGGTATCCATGGCAACTCAGGTTGTGGTTTTGCAGGATTTAATGGTGACAACACCACTGATGGTCAACGTTAGATGAACTATTTTTTCAGACTACACTGTGAATCAAACAAAACCTGTATGGGAAGTGTTGTTAAGTTTGGGTCTTAAAGGGCAAGAGTGAAGGATTTATACCATCGAACCCGTCAGAACTGATCAGCTGCTCTCACTCTGACCCCCTGACTTGGGGGGGGGGGGGGCACATGGGTGATGCCTTAACTTGCTTCCCCAGTTCTACAGTGTACGGGCTGGCATCAGCACCATCCGTCATCTCCACCCCACCTTAGAACTCCTGCCCCCAGCCCACTGTATCCCATTCCGCTTTTTATGATGTTCTTCTCTGCTGGGGAGATCTCCACAGCTTCACCTGTGTCAATAAATGTGTGTACTGGAGGCCTTTCAATACACTTTAACCTCTTTCATTGTGTGTACTGGAGGCCTTTCAATACACTTTAACCTCTTATACATCTACATCTCAATGCATTTCCAGCAAAACTTAGCCAGGCAATCCTGGGTCAAGATAAAAGCCCAAAGTGCCTGCAGTCCACGTGCAGCATGTTGTGATTTAAAGGATAGCGGCTGCGCAGCCCTGCACCGTCTGTTGCTCTGTGCAAATCAGGCAGACATGTAATGTAGCATCAATCTTGATCTTGATGCATATTTCACTACAGTCTGTGATCACACTGACAATCCCATTGATCTTAACTACAGCTCAGGCTATGGCTGAGCTTTCCGTCAAGCAGATCGCAGCATCGCTCAAAATGCACTCGCGGCAAATGCAGTGACCTGCGCAGGTTCACTTTCTTTGCCTGCTCCGCCTCGCAGTCCCCAAAGATGACGGGGCCACACCCTGACACGCTCCTACAGAAGGGCTGGGGGGTCAGCCGCAGGCCCTCGGGGAGCAGGAATAAGTTTTAGGAAAGTGAGCGACAAGGTTGGTCAGGGTTTCTTTCCCTGGGGCAGCTTCTTACAAGTCTCAGCACTTTCTAGCAATAAATCAACCACTACCACCACCCCCCCCCCCATGCTTCCAGGACTAAAATAAAGCTAGTAGATACCAGTCCACAATGTAACCAAAACTTACACAACTAGCTATTAACTCCCCAGGTTATCTTGGCTAATTCAATTAAATTTTTATTTGTATTGTACATTGTCCCAAAGCGCTTTGCATTATCAAAGCCCCGGAGAGCAAAGCCAGAAGGGACGGTTGCAAGAAAAACACACCCTAGTAGGAAGAAATGTTGGGAGGAACCAAACTCAAAGGGGGAGCCCATCCTCCAGGGTCCAGGAGAAGAAGTCAGACTTATAGAGGAAGTACAGATTTATACGCTGCGTTGTGACTACCACGAACGAAGATGCAACAGCTAGGATCCTCCGGAGATTAGAGCCAGTCATGCTTCAGTTTGAATACATACATGCCCTAAAACATCTCTGCGGATTGTTTTTTTATGAACTCTCTCTCAAACGTCAACAAAAATACCAGCCTGGGGACCACAGAGTGCTCCGGCAGGGATTGGAGACCCAACCCACAGGAGACTCCTGTGAAGGAAGATACTGGGGCTCAACTGGACATTTAACGATGACGGGCCAATGGGTCCCTCCTTCCCGTCAACATCAGACACGCCGCCAGACCAGCCTGCATCGCTGCCACCACACAGAGAGGAGAGTCACATCTTGGCTGATCTTTAACTGAAGCACCAAAAACGGACTTGTGTTTCCCCTTTGCTACTTTAGAGCCTCGTCAACTCCAGCTTTGCAGACTCCTACAGTCACTTACATGCTCACTGTTAAGCACTGTTTGAAGGCAGTACAAAGAATGGAATAAAGAAACGGAAACAATCGTCATTGACGAAAACAAGCCCCGCGTGAAAACACAACTGGCCAATCCTGCAACTAGCATCAAATTTGAGAACATCTGAGGGGATTTATAATTTGCAGGGTCACCATATGTTTCTGTAAAAGCTATAGCTAATTATACCATGTGACCCTGAGTCACCGTTTAACTGAGGGACTAATAAAACTGATGATGAAGTCCACGTGAAGCGGTAGTGATCTCTGGCCGATTCCCAGCAGTGCTGTGATTCAACGCTTCCCGGAGCCAGATGTGACCCCCTCATTTGGCCGACTGGATGCAAGCTATTCCAAAACCCAGGTGGTTCATTAACCCGCCATTTTCCCCGCTTCGATGGAAAGGTAGACTGAGGAAGTCCTAAATGGTTACTGGGAGGACTGGGAATGCGTCTGGCCGCTTAACGGGGGCAATGTGCCTGTGAATGGCAGCTGTGTTGTTACATGCAGGCACCTTGACACCTCCGGTAACAACATTAAATTGCGGGCAGCATCTCCTCTGTACCTACTGGTCAAAGCCTTGGTGGTTTTGTGGGATGGTATTTGTGGCTACCTTCAAGCCATTATGCAATTTACATGATCGGGGATCTGGGGGTGGGGGGGAATCCAAAGTGTTTGATTAGTCGTGAACCCAAAAGTGGGTTAAGATCCATTAAGGTCCATTAAGATCAGGGACCACCCTTCTGCAGGGAATAGGGACAATGGCAAGAGTACCTTCATAAGATTCCTTAATCATAAAATATAAAGGAATAACTTAGCTCCAGCTATAGAAAAAAATACCTGATTTAATAGTGATTGGGGCAACATGATGACAGACTATGGAAAAGCCCCCTTCCACCACTCCACAGTAACGTTTAAGCAGTCCAGCAACTGACTTGGACAGGTTTTAATATAAAAGGGTACCCAAGGGCGTTCCGTAAGTCTTGGGAAAATGCTGCAGCAGCTCTACAAGTTTCTTCATTGGAGGACAATTGGCTTTCTTCAGGTTACAGATAACTGCTTAAAAATAAACTGTGCAAGAGATGCCAGGCTTGGAGGGGGCAACAGATCCAGGGTCATATGGGGGCAGTTTAGAAGATAGCCTAAGAGACAGTCACAAACATCACTCTTTCCCTGCTGTTCTGTAGAGGAACCAGAGTGGGGCGTTTCAACCCGTGATGTGATCAGTGAAAAGTAAAGGCTTGGGATTTTCGATGGGCCCCCAACCCTCCTGGAAGCAATGGGACTACAAACAGAACTGCAAGCTGTAGAGGAGTTCAGAATCCAAACATCTCAAGTAAACCCCAGTAAAAAGGCCCTTCCTTCACTTTTTAATATTCTGAAAGGTCACTGAGCTAATAGTTTGCATCGTGTAAAATACAATGATACAGAAGCCTTATAAAGTCAGAAGTGGAACGTTCAGGTTCAGAAAGTACAAATCCAGGCCAAGATTTTGTTTCAACCAACCAGTTCAGAATAAAAAGAGTCACAGTCACAGAGGACTGAACTGGTTGGTTAAAACAAAATCTTGGCCTGGATTTGTACTTTCTGAACCTGATCTTTCCACCTCTAATCAAGGTACAATCCAAATACTCCCTAAAAGCCTTGAAAGGTGGCCTTGGAGACTATGACCATGAAGAGTTACACTAGCTGACCCCCCCCCCCCCAGATGTGCAGAACCCCTGCTAAGAAGGAATAACCACGGCAGAACATCTGCGCTCACCATGGGATGAGCTTTCTCATCTGGGACAAGCTCTGGGTTTTTCAGCAAGTGCTCCAGGTCGTTTGAGGAGAGCATCAGTTCCTGGGGAGGATAAGGCAGCGTGAAATGCCCGGCGGTACGCGGATGAAATGCCCGGCGGTACGCGGATGAAATGCCCGGCGGTACGTGGATGAAATGCCCGGCGGTACGTGGATGCTTTCATTCCTGGGGTGGGCGGAAGGCTGCAGGTGAACGTACCCGAGCGCTGTGAGATGTTTTCGGAGAGCGTGGCGGTTTGTGGGAGGTGGGCCTGCAGGAGAGCAGACGTAGAGCACAGTGGTCCGCCGCAGCGTCCGGGTCACCCATCAGGAACATCATCTGCTTCAGGTCGCCCTATTTTGGGGGTGAGGGGGGGGGGGCAGGTTGTGAGGCTTTGCTGAAAGTCTTAAGAAGGGGAATCAGATGAGCACCATGCATTAACTCGCCATTGACCACCCCCCCCCCCCCCCCCCCCCCCACCCCCCCCCCCCCCCCCCCCCCCCACCCTCCCACAACCCCCACCCCACACTCCCCTCCTACCACAAACCA
>JAODKE010000125.1:7089062-7100091 GCA_026779605.1 Mormyrus hasselquistii
TGTTTAAAAAAAATCCCTTATGACTACTTTAAAACACCCCCCAACCAAAATCAAAAAGGTTAAAAAAAAAAAAAAAAAAAAAAAAAAAAAAAAAATGAAAAGCTTGCATTGTTTCTATAAGACATTTAGAAGGTCAGGCACTTAGTAATCATCGGCTGGAGCAGGACGCCGGAGACTTTCGATCTGACATTGTTACATAATGACACGAAAATTCACAAAGAACACTGTCCTGTTTAAAGTCTACAGAAACGCACGCGATTAAAAGGTAAGGTCTACCCTAACGTGTCGGAAATCAAAAGGAGTTTTCTATCCCTTTCTTTTTGTCCTCTCCTTGTGAAATAGTTTGCTCACAAACTCTGGGTGGCGTTTCTGTGAAACGGCAGCAAACTCCAGATGTCACCTACAGTGAACATTATCCTTCCTGTACATCTATTATCATTACATAAGAAGTTCTCACCTATAAAATACTACAGCGTTGGAAAAGAAGGAAACGTCCCAGCCGCAGTCATTGTGTTGTGTCTTTAGGTCTCCTGTCTCCTTATACAATGTATCTGCATCTAAGTTCTTTCTCCCCAGGACAAGATGGGGATTTTGGCATTTCCTGCTAATGATTCGTCTCACAAAGGGGCGAATAATCACAAATGCTGTATATTTTGTGTCCTTCTCATGGCCCCAGAGTCAGGGGAGGATATTCTTGCTCCACCACAAATAAAATGAAAGACATTTTTTTTCTGCTGTTGAGACTCATTTCAAGTCACTGGTTGTTTTAAAAAAAAAGATTTTGAAATGAAAATATTGGACAATTTTCTCCCTTTTTACCCTATATCTGGATGTTTTACTTCTCTATTATGCACTTTTGAAAACAGATACACATGCATACATACATAGAATTACCCAAAGCTAAGTGCACACACACACATGCACGCGCACACACACACACACACACACACACACACACGCCAGTGTAAACTGCTGCCTCTGTAAAGATGATAAAACTCATCTCATCAAAACTTATCATTGATCTCTTGCTTTGGCATTTAAGCCACACTAGCACCAATCATCCTCCTTCTCCTGATGGCGACTGCGCCCCCTGGTGGCAGAGCCAGACCCCACTGGGATGCCCAGGGCAAAGTGGTACCCGTTGGGGACGCCCCGACCGCGTTGGGCTGGCGGGTGCAGCGCCAGGCCCTGGGGGCCAGCAGTCTGAGCGGGACACATCCCCTGAGAGCCGAGCGCATCCTGGAAAACGTCTGCCTTCTCGGGCTGGCCGCCGCCACGTTGATGGAGAGCATCCCACCCAGATGAGCTCGGGGCTGGCAGAGTGGCACGCGGCGTCCCCAGCAGCACGGGGGAGGAGTTGGCAGTCTTGTACGCCACGCTGGGTCGGGGGGTAAGGGGGGTCTGGGGCAGCTGGCGACGTCCGCGGCTGGGGGTGCTGCCCCCAGAGGTCAGGGTCACCAGGCTGCCCCTAGTGGAGCCACTGCCCTAGATGTAAATGGAAACAAAGCGGATGAAAACAGACGACGATGACAAGAGCCATGGGGGGGGCGGGGGGGGGGGAATGCAGAGAGAGGTCAAAGGTCATAAAAATACAGGCCCAGCAGAGATGAGCATGGCAGAGAGGACAGGGGCGAGGCCACCGGGGCGGGTGTCATGGGGATGAGAAGGACAAACACAAACAAGCACAGAGAGGCGGTGAAGAAGAGACAGGAAAACAAAACCCGACATATGTGAGAGAGATTTCAGACCATTAATGACGGAGGACAAGGACCATTTCAGTTTAAAGACCAGCTGTGTTTGTCAGCTTGGTCCTCCAGTACTAAGAAACCCCCAAATGAGCTGTGCAGAGATTCTCATAGCAGCAGGTCATTCTGCCTGTACTAGACCAGGTGAACCAGACATCTGACTTCTGGTCAATTGTGGGCGGAGCCTCATTAAACCCTTTGAACCCTGATCCAATAAAAACCATCCACCTTTCTTGAATACTAGATCAGCACTAATGCAATACCGGTAATGAGCCCCTCCCCTTCCCCCAGCCCCACCTGCTTGTTCAGCCCCAGCTCTGAGGCCTCGCTGGGGGAGGTGGAGCGGCTGCCATAACGGTCACAGGAGTAGTACCGCTGCTTCCTCTCGCCCCCCGTGGATGACGAGGGCGGCGGCTTGCGCTCATGCGAGCGCCCCCGCTCTGGTGCCCGCTGCCATGAGGAGAGCCCCCCCTCCGGCTCTCCGGGGGATTCTGCAGATCACAAGACAATTGGTGGGGTGAAGGCTGCTAAACTCTATTTAATATTTAAACACACATACAAACATGCACCTAAAACCACTTTATGCATGTACTCAGCTGCTGAAATTAATGCATTGCAAACTGATGTCATACTCCTAACTGGTCCAACAGGCTTTCTGTGGTGCAACGAGCATAACATTCTGGCTACTATGTGGAGGTTGTGGGTTCGAATCCCATACGAGCCCCTAGTGCCAGAGAATCGTAACTAAGAAATGGGACAAGTGATGCTGGGTAACTGAAATTGTCAGGGATACAAACCAACCAGCCAGTTACAATTTGGCGAAATATTTTAAGGCAACAGATGTAAAACAGAGCTGGCATCTAAAACCGGATGAACGTGTAACACAAACGTGGCTTAGCGGGTCCCCTAATGTCACAGAGGGGCGGGAACCCCCCGCTGGCACATTCTGCGTTTCCCCTTCATTGGGAATGCAGGTTTCTGTGCTCTGACACACAGCAGTGATTACAGAGGTCCTCACGGTTAGTTTTTCCTCTTGCCTTGCCTAGACACGCTCACAAATTAGGGACTCCGAGGTCTCGGAGCCTTTTTATCTCTTTAGTAAGGGCCAGCTGCGCGTCTCTGCCCTGCGCCACCGTCTGTCAGGACCTGTCACCTTGGTAAGCAGGGCCAAACTTCTCCACGGACCCCCGACAGTGGATCCCTGCCTGCCGAATAATATATCCATTCCTCAGAGGTTAAAGTATGTTGTTTTTTTTAATACATAGCTGTTTATGTAGAAAATGTAGAAGTACAGACATACAAAGGGCTGTTTCATACTGGTGATGATTTGTTATTTATTTGATGGTTTATTTCTGGTTTATTCACTTAACAAATGCTTTCGCAAAGAGCAAACGTTTTTTTTACTGGGTCCAGGCTCACTTATACTGGAAAAGCAGTTACGGGAGGTGAATGGATGGATCATGGATCACTTTGAATGCGAATGAACACTGTTTTTTTATAAAGTATCATTTCAGGTGAAGCGGAAAAGCAACATTCCGGCAACTATGGCCCTTTGCAGGAAGACACCAGCCTACACCAGGAAATCAAAGCAAATTGAAAGAGCCTCGCAGCCTCCAGTGAGATGGCCAGATGCCGCCTGGGTGGTTGTAACATGGTCACATGCTTAGCAGTGAGCTGTCATTAACGGTACAAGGTACTGAAATGACAGTCCATCTCCAGGAGAAGCTCAGCCATTTGAAGCAATGAAGATGGTGGCGATCCCTTATTCAAAATAGAATCCCTTTGGAACACCTTATACACAGGTCACTTTTCACTTTTGCCGGTTTAACCAAATTTCTTCACATTTCGAATTTGGTGATTAGTGGCCATTGTCAACAAAGCACAGCACGCAACAACGAAATGTGTCCTCTGCATTTAACCCATATGCGACTTTCGTGACATAGCAGGGGGCAGTTAATTCAGCGCCCGGGGAGCAGTGTTTGGGGACGGTACCTTGCTCAGGGTACCTCAGTGGTGACTTCGATCCTGCGACCTTTCGATTATAAGTGCGCTTCCCTAACCATCAAGCCACCACTGCCCAATTTGGCAGCTATGTAAACCAAAAAACCTTCCTACACCTCCCACTGTTAAAGGATGAGTAGAACTTAAGTCTTGATTGCAATCACTGTTTGTCCATTTCCATGGTTCCAAGGAAGGCAGCCCTATAAGGAATACTGCCACCTAAGGGCAAGGAGGGGAAGTGTATTTACCACATCAAAGCATACTGGATTGTCTCTGTATAACACTGGAATGATGGAGGCATATCTAGATGCAGCCAGGTGCAATGGGGCTGGAAGCAAAAGAGATGTGGAAGAGCAGGAAGAAAGGCCCCACTGACCAGCAAGGGCCGTATGCTGTGAACCGGCCGTCCGCTCTTGCGACCTCTGCTTTCTCTCCCTCTCGCGCCGCCGGTGGCAGCGGTGGTGGTGATGGTGGTGATGGTGAGGCCGTTCCTGGGCCGGCCGCTCCAGGGCATAGTCCTGCAGATTGATCTCCGGGGGGTGATGCTGTGGGGCCAGGGTGGACACGGAGCGTTTCATGGGGCTGGCGTCTGGAAGAGGCTGAAGACGTGAGAGATGGCAAAAAAAAAAAAAAAAAAAATATATATATAAGAAAGAAAGAATTGACTTTCTGTTCATCCTCATTTTAGGTTTTTGCAAGATTTTGGCTGAATGGTTTGAATATCTGAGCCGCTGTCACATGGTATTAAGCTCACACTGACATCACAGCGCCCACAAAATGACTGTGCAGTCTGCAGTTAAATTTGATTGGTGTTGTTCTTCATAAATAAGCGCTCCTAGCCTAAATTTATGTTTTTGAACACCAATTTGTGAATTTGTGAGTTGCTTGAACAGAACACGAAGAGCTCAGTCTTGCCACCTAGTGGTGAGTACTGATATAAGTTACTGCCTGCAAATAAATCTCAGTGAAACATCCGGCTTTCCTACAATTTTTTGAAGCTTTCCATCACACCATTGTCTGGAGCTTACAGGACACAAGGACATTTTAGAAAGCGTGTCTTTAAACTATCACACACTGTGTGTGGGGGGGGGGGGGGGGGGGGGGCGGCGCCCCCTTGTCTCGCCGATGGGGCAAAGCGGGGGGGGGGGGAAGGGAAGGGGGGGGGGGGGGGGGGGGGGGGGGGGGGGGGACGGCGCGGGGGAGGGGGGCAGAGAGAATCCTCACTGTGAAAACCGGGAAACCGAGATGAACTCAGAACATGCTGCAGAAAGACAGATCAGATCTACAAAAGGAGCAGCTAAACATTAATAAAGAGCTTGACTCTGCTGGATGCTAAGCAGGTCTCTGGTGATTCTAGGATATGCAGCCCAAAAAAATGCTCCCAGAATGGGAATCCGCCAGGCTGTCAGGGGGCGGATTCTACCATGAACCACTGGACCTACAAGACTGCTAGTGGCTGGTGGTGCTCCAGTGGCGAGCCTACCTGACCCTGGGCATTCAGCCTGGGCATGGACGCTGCCCGTCCCTGGCTCTCCAGCCCAGAGAGGCTTCCATCATTGGTGTCATGTTGCATCTCCATCATCTCCACTGATTCCTGTATACAGGCAGACTGGCCTTCAGTTCTCCCATCCATGCATCTTCCACACCATATCATTTAATTTCATTTAATTTGATTTCAACGAAGTTTATTTTCATTTATAACCTTTCTTAATACAGAAAATTAATATCTCAAATATCAGAATGCATAGAACAGTAAATTAATAATTATGAATTGATAATTTCATTTTTTAAATAGAATGAATGAATGAATGACAAGAGAACTGATCAATCAATAAACTGACAGAATAAAGAACATGTGTGTATAAAACCCTGAAAGAGTCACGGGTTCTGATGGGGTTCTGATGGTAGAGCTGCTGGTTCCAGGCCTAACCCCTCTGGCCCAGTACCTGAGCTTTGGTTCTGGGGCGGAGCTCCTCCGATTGGTCCCTCTGGGGGGTCCGTCTCCCCTGTCCACGAGGTACTTCACGAGACTTCTCTCTCACTCTGGGCGGAGACTCTTTACGGTTGCTTGCTGGGCCTTGGCTGAAGACCCACAGGGACACACACCAGCACACGCACACACATCAAGTTACAGGCACACACAAATTACACACATAGAAAAGGACACCCAGAAACACAGCGCAGTCAGACACGTCAACCGGCAGCGAGGCTGTACCACAGACACAAAGCAGGGTCAGTGCTTTCCCCACACTGTCTGTCTTTCCAAATCTCACTGCCCCCTCTCGAGCGCCCACCCCTACGCATGGGGGCTCACCCTGCAGTGCCATTGGTCAAAGACAGCACGGCGGGGGGCACATCCGGCGGAGGCTTGGTCTGTGGCTCCGCTTTTATTCCTGGTGTGGTGGCACTGGCAGGGGGCTCTTGGTCTTGGAGGTGCGTCAGTGGCAGGATGGGCCTGAAGAGGGCGCCCACGCCCAATTTACCCTGCAGCCATGGACCACGAACAGCGTGATCAGTGGTGGAGGGGTGGTGCGCATGGGGTCAGGGGGCAACTACTTACGCAAGTGTTCTTAACATGTCAAGTGTCTAACATACTAAAAAAATAAAACTATATGTTTATATATATATATTTTTTTTTCTATTTTCATGTCCTACATCCATCATTACAGATTCAAACACCAGAGGAACTGATTATGAAAAAGAATCTAGCTATCCAGCCACGTTGACATACTGCGTATTCTCCAGGAGGGGGCAGTGTGCCCCCTTGAGAAACATTACCTGGTTGACCCCAGAGAGTTGCTGCTGCTGTTGCAGCTTCTTGGCACGGTTTTGCTTGTAGTAGTCGAAGATCATGAGGGCAGCATACACTTTACCCACAGTCAGCTCATCGTCTTGGGAGGTGGGGAATGAAGGTAAGAAATGGTTAGAAACAGAGCACGGAGTACAGATGTGGGGTCTACTGGATTAATGTTTTAAGTCGAAATTATTTAGAAAAAAACGGTCCCTCGTGGAATGAAACATGAATATCCATCACCTTGGAAATTGTGCTGGTGAATTAAATGCACCACAACTTAAACAGCCTTAAGTTGTACCAGAGCACTTACAAACCTGGCCACTAGATGTCACCACAGTCGCAGAGCTGAGACAATAGGAAGTGGTTAAATGAGCAGTAGTGATAAGTGGACACAGCAGGTCATGCAAGTAGGATCAGGATAGGCGGCCGAGACAGAAATGGGTCACTCTGGTGTATGAGAGGCCGAGACCGACTTGATATTTTTGTACCTGCACCTGTCCTTCCGCACTGGGCAGGACTGAACTGGTTTGGGGCTGTTTCCCATAGGTCACAAGGCTGGCGTACCCACAAGCTTTGGTAATTAACCTGGGCTGCTTCAAAAAATGGCCCACAGTTAATCTGTTTGTCTTCCTCAATAAAAATCTACTAGAATAAAATGGAGCTTCTCCTTTTCTTTCCCATTTTTCCATGAATATGAAGGGGCTTCAGCACTAAACTGGTTTATTTTTCTGCGTGTCTGGATACTTTAGAATATCCGAAACACCTTCAAGAACTTTCTAGAACAGTATTTCTCAAGCCCATCCTCGGGGACTCCGTTCTTTGTTCCCTCTCCACACCCGAAACACCAGAATCAAACACTGTTCTAGAACAACCTCAAGAACTTTAACGGAATCCAATTTGATCAACCACTCCAAAAGAACATGAGGTCCTTTAACCACAGTGTGCCAGGTAGGCTTACGTTTATGAGGTGTGACCAGCAGGTCCAGGGTCTTCTGAGGCAGGCTGGGCCACACGTTGCTGATCTCCTTCTTGAGGTCGGCGTCACAGATCCGCTGGGCCACCACACCTGCGCATATCCAACAGACCCGAAGCTCAGCGCTCTTCCTCCTTCAGCTCCCTGTCGGTCTCATCTCAGCTGCTTCACGAGCAGCAGCTCTGGGCAAGCTTAGCATCACGATCACGCTGCTCTGCCAGTGAGATGGGACTCATCCAAACCGCTTTAGCCAACATAACCAGCGGTATAAATTCATGAATTATGAAGAAGATGCATTAGATTAAAAACACCAGCAAGATATTAACATTTATTCATTCAAGATTCCAAATCCTATTTAACAATAATCATTATCCTATCCACCTTAATAATTTAATTTCTGTCCCACACTTTACACAAAGTCATTGAAGTTCTCTAGTATTCACTATAATAATTTCAGACCTGCACAATCCCTGGTAATTATTTCATCACCATTCATACTCTTCAGAGTTCTATGCCACTCTCTGCTCACAGGCTACCGTGTATCATCCCACTGTGCTGTAAGCAGCCTTTTATCACCATGGAGAATGTGAGAGCCTCAGCGTCTTAAAGGGCCAGCAGAGGGACATTTAGCCTGGCCCACTGTTGAGTAAAGATTAAGCTGAAGTTGTTTAGAAGGTGGCGAGAGCAGAAACGAGGATGTTAAGACGGGAGGTCACCAGATAATGCATCACCGATCGAAGGCAAGAGAGGATGCTGGGAATGAAAGGAGGGTGTGGAGGAGGGACACGCCAGCAGGGGGCGTGGTCTTACCTGACGCCAGCTTGATCTCCAGCGCCGTGCGGATGAGGGCCATGAGGGTGGAGGTGAAGTGCACAGTGTTGTCTTCAGCAATAGGCATGTTCATCTTCACCAGCCGCTGGAGAGATGGATGGATAGTCGTCACGGCGTTGGCATCACCCCGTGTCAAGCCTCTTTTTTGAGTCCTGATAACGGCTTTGCTTGGCGAGCCAATCCCCAGTTTGGCATTTAAAGGGGGAGAGTCACGGGCCAGCGAGGAAACGGTCATTATCAGGACACAAAAAAATTTGAAAAATTGAAGGGAGGAAGCAAGTCTTCCATGCAGACATGGTGCACTTTGGCCATAAGATGATGAAAGCGAGAGAGACACAGGCATGCAGGACCACCAATGCTATACGATAGATCTGGGTGAAGCAACTGAACTTCCATTCCACAACTTCTCTAATGCTACCTTCAGAAATGTGAACAACATGGCTGTGCTTCTGCTGGAATGAACCCTAACTCCTGCTGGAGCTGGAAGATTGGACATTCCTGCAGAGGTTTTTAAGACTGCAGGTGATTAATGATCTGAACTTGTAAGACTGAAGACAGCTAGTTCAAGGCCCTAAAGGTGTCCTTTAGGGCCTTGAACTGAAAATTCAATGCTGTGGAAGTCAGGACCCTTAACCTGGCAAAACAGTTCAGCCAAACTTGGATAATTTATGCAGCTGTTCCAAGTTCAATTGATCATATATTGAGTAACTGCTTCAAAACTGAGCAAAAGACAAGAGTTTGTGAGTGTGTCACATTGTGTTATAGATGGTCTCACACACCTTGGTGTTACACAGGGTGCACAGGGTGTTCAAAGCATGCAATGGTTGAAACCGAAAAGACATGCGTCCGTCAAAGGTACAGTGATGAGCAGACAGCGTGGTGGGTGGGGCTTCAAGGGCGATAGGCAGAGGCAGAACGAATACCAAACCCCAACGAAAACAGACAACAAAGAGTGAGCAAGCCATCAATGTCTGTAGATGGGCTGGGGGGTAGTTCTCACTCAAAAACATGAAACCAGGGGGAGCCAACAAGAATAGTAGCCCACAGCTGGGAACTGCTTTTAATATTGCTGAGACTGGGAAACGTTTTGACATCAGGGATCAGAGAGAAAAAGAGGGAAAAGACAGACAGAATGAAAAACGAGAGCCGGGGGCTCACCGCACAGCTATGGTGTCCTCACATTTTTCACCGGTCCAACATTAAGCACCGAGTGGCTAAAGCACCTGGCTAATGCTAGCATCAATGTGCTGGTAAATGGCACTAAGCAGGATGTGGGACGCGGGCGGTGGGGACTGCAGACACCAGGCTGGAACACCGACATTGTGCCGGTTCGTCAGTGCTGGGCATGATCTCAGCCACTTTGAGGCATGATGCCAGTGTCAGGAGGTCTGAATATGACCTGAAAGCAGCTGGGAATTTCAATTGTGCTGAACACTAGCAGTGAAAGACTCAACACTTCTGCAAGCACCGTAAGGTCTGCAGTTAAGATTATTTAATCTGCTGTACACAAGGTTAAAAGGTTTTACAACTTCACTCAGAGCATCCCTCAAAAACTATGTTGCTATTATAGTGGCGTGTTTCCATGCAAAAAAACATGCCAAAGATTTTTCCAGCATCATGAGTCCGTCAGCAGCTGTGGGCGGCACCGTTTGGAAAGAGGACTACAGCAGCACGATAGTGTCGGGGCAGGAACAGCACAAAACAGAGAAGAACATCACCACAGAGCAGCACAGCTATTGGCCAGATCGTGAGCGAATGATAGGACGGGAGGAGGAGCAAAAGGGGTGGGGCTACCTTGTAGGCCACTCGGGGCGGACATTTCTTTCCCAAGCCTAAAGGGGGGGACATGTGGCGCAGCATCTCGTACATATCGAGGTAGGTGATGCGGCCACTTCAGTGCGATCGGGGCAAGATGGATAAAGGCCGGGCAGTTGAGGAGTGGACCAGAACGAAGACAGAAACAAGAAGGACAATGACAAAAAAAAAGAGGTCCAGGTTATTTAATTCCCAGCAGTGGCTTAGAGGCTTGATGCCCATACTAGACAGGCATCACCCCCCCAGTTCAGGAGTTTGGGGTGATGAGTGTAGGGGCTCTGGGCCCAATGGAAACAGGAGGGCGGAAAATTCAAATGGGGTTAGGGAGTGGCGATCTTGTCCTGGGGATGCCTGCTCCCGCATGCTGAGAGACATCTGAGGGTAAGCGGACGGGGCGAGGAAACGAAGCCCTTATCGCTGATCTACATCTGAGCTTGACCCTGAGCACCTGGATCTTAATGGGAAGCCTGCCTCTTCAGAACCGGCCCAGACTTGTGACCAGAAGGTCAGAAGTGGGCTTTGAGCAGAGTACTCAGTATCAGACAGTTTGCTTAAAAACGGCATGATAACTGAAATGGCTAATTGTTCACACACATACTGGTAAGCTAAATCATCCTGCTGGGTAAGATGTTGGGTAGTCAGGTGCTAAGGAATTCAGATGTAGAGACAAAGGCTTGGTTTCCAGACAGGTGCAATTACCGGCAGGTTAATTAATATGAGAGGAGGTGTGGGAGTGTTGTTTTGGATCACATAGCACTGGCCATTCCGGGGGGGGGGGGGGGGGGGGGGTTTTGGGCGCCCCCAAAAGGCAAACAGATTTTTCAAAGCTTGTGAGCCCCCCTTTTGTGCCGTTTTTTCTCTTGGCCACGG
>JAODKE010000125.1:7100191-7138812 GCA_026779605.1 Mormyrus hasselquistii
CGACGTGAGGAGAAGAAAGTCTGTGTGTATAGTTAGAAAGGGGGTGTGGTGGGGTGTTCTGGGACCGAAGGGCGGGGGGGGGCGGGGGGGGGGGGGGGGGGGGGCGGGGGTCTTTGTGGCGCCTCCAAATGGACAAAGTGTTTTGCAAACCTTGTAAGCCACCCTGTTTGGGCACTTCTTTCCTAAGCCAAGCGGCGGGGAAATGACACGCAACAAACTGTACATATCCATGTAGCGAAGACGCCCGCTGTGAACAGAGTACGCTGTGTTAGAGCACTCCTGCAGGAATAAACACACTGCCAGGCCTCCTGGTTCAGAAGAGCCACACCGATCAGCAACCTGAAACACACAGTTATGTGCAACATCTGCAAAAAGATACATAAATACAGACAGGACACTGCTTGGCCCGAGTATTTTTGTTGGGTTTCGGAAGATGCCTTTGGAAGTGACATTGTTTTGTCTTCTTTCCGGGCGGTGTACTATTGCAGGGGAAAATAGCGCCCCCTATACAGTTGGACTAATAAGCCAGATTTTGACCACTGTTTGGGCCACCTTCAGTGCTCCAGTGAAGGAAGTATGGGGCATCAAGTCTTCTTCATAGCAGCCCTTGTAACCTATGATCTAAAGTGCTAGTGCTTCTCAATTTGCAAGATCCCGAAGCAACACGAATGTATATCCGCCATAGTGGTCCCTGAAATCACCGCACATTTCCGTCATTCTGCTGCTGCCTCCTGCTGACTCTCTGATTAGAGGGACAGAATACGCTGCATAACAACAAATAAATGGTGGATTCTTCTCTTCATTTCAGGCAGAGCAAATGGGCAAATTTAACAAGGTTACAGTTGAACTTTTACCACTTTATTACTGAAACCTGACACTTCTCTTCCTGCTTAGCCTGTCAGCATTCTTCCATACCCAGAATGCAATACTTTGAAAGACTCCTTCCCTATCATTGGGATCCAAGGGAGTATTAAATATAAACAGAACCCCTTTTCAGACTTTCAGAAGTTAGTTTCCTGAGATTGATTAGAATTACGTTATATGGACTTCTTTCCTCTAGAGATTTGAAGATTTCAAAGACCCTTCCTAGCTGTCTCTTAACAGCTTCTCAAAGAATTATGGGAAATCCAAATACAAATCAGTATGAAAGACATTTCTGAAATTTAAAATGTAAACAGGTGGGTAAAATCTAGGTTGCAAAACCTCAGCTGTATCATGTTTCCTGGCCTGGTTTTATATAGCGCAGTTCAAAAATATCAATACTGCTTGCATTAAAGTACAGATTTACCGGTACTGATGAAACTGTAGTTGATCGTCGGTCTTAAGGAACTCACATAAATTCAGCACATTTAACTGCGGTTATGTTGAATAGATTTTTGCTGATAATGTGTATTTGAGCTTGGAAGTGCGATATGTCAAAATACAAGATTTAAATAAAATAATACAGAATTACCCAAACTTTTAAAGCTTTTAATCAAATTCTCTTTAAAGTCCCCTGTCTCTTCTCCAAAAATGCTCCATAAGCTCAATATATTTCAGGTTATAAAAACATTGTCTTTATCTCGCCTTGTTTCCCCCGTGGGCGTGTTTTGGAACGGAACACTAATGACTCTGAACTTCAGTGAAAAGTCTTCCCTGCATGCATTTACTGGACTGGCACCTCTGACAAGGATCTCTGCTGGCAGGTTGCTATGGAGACCCTGGATAATCTAGTACCCTGTCCTCATGGGCTTCCAGTCTATTCTCCACTGGCATCTTGTGGATCCTGCCTTTCCTCTTTTTAATTTAAATGTAGCAGTTCCTGACACCCCCAATGGGGAACCAGCGATGGCATCATCTATGCTGTTACCCCCCTCAGACGTATCAGACCCACCTGTGGGATTTTCAGGGATCAGTCAAACAGGAACCGCCGGGCGCGATGACATTAAGATAGGATTTGTCAGTCCCTATACAAAAGCACCTACTCTGCCATAACTCTGTCACCCTCCATCCCTGCATAACTGTGTTTTCTACCTGCCTGAACTGCAGTGTAGGGACACCTACCAAGCAGCAGGGTCGTACTCTGCCCACACGCGGATGAATTCGTCCAGGTGATGCGGCCCCAATATGGACGAGTCCCGGGTCAGGTATTCAAAGTTATCCATGATGACGGCCACGAACAGATTCAGCATCTGTGAATGAGAGAAACCGCATAATACGCCCAAATCCAAGTTACATGTTGTCTGAGCTTAGAATTGTTTGTCTCTTGCAAATTTCTTAATTTTTTTTTTTCCCCACAATATTAACTACAATAAGTGGTTGGAAGATGAATGTATGGATTTCATATCTTTTATTTTACATGTGTAATTATCTTTATTGTCCACGGAGACTTGATAATAACGATGATAACAACAACAATAAGATAATAATAGTGATAATAATAGTGATAATAATAGTGATGATGATAATAATAATAACAATAATAATAGTGATAATAGTGATAATAATAATAATAATAATAACAGCAGGTGCCACAGCAATGGTGAGGTGTATGTTATGGCTGCGGGTGGAGTCACACTGACCAGGAAGGAGCAGAGGAAGATGAAGGAGACAAAGTAGAAATAAGCAAAGTCGCTGCCGCACTCCTTTTTTTCAAGGCCGGATGCACTGTCACAGTCCCGAAGACTGAGACACGAAAGCATGATATCGTGCCACGCCTCCCCGGTGGCACTCCTGGCACACACACACACATGAGCCAAAGAGATTCAATTGTGGCACATCCTGCTCCGTGTCATAAAATGTGTGAGGGGGGGCAGGTGCAGAGACCTGGGGGGAATTCGGTTCTCACCTGAAGAGCAGCATGAGCGCCTGGAAGAAGGTGCGGAAATTGTTGTGATGGTTGATGGAGGTTTTCTCATCGAGCTCGATGTTCCCGAAAACCTGTAACCCAATAGCAGGCCACAATTATACACAACACCCCCTCCCTGTTGCGGGATGGTATCTTCCCTCACAGAGAGCACGACGCTGAGGTGTTTGCCGATCAAACCGCAGCCCTATGGTACAGTTGCATTCATGTGGGCAGCACAGAGGAAGCCTGTCTAATGTTGTTAGCAGCAACATCATCACAGGTTCAGTGTCTCCTTGCGCCCTGGCGGCGATTAAATCAGCCTTGGGCTCAGAATAACACAGTATTTGATCTCACCTTTCACAACACCAACCCAAAAGCAGTGCCATTTACCAACAGAAATCTGAACAATTCTGGACATACAGAAAAAATACATAAGTGGGTGGGACTTGAACTTGCGATCACTTCCATTGGTTACTGTACTGGGTCCGTCAAGCTATGCCAGGCAGTGACTGGCAGCGTGAGTGTCTCTCAGAGCCTCAATAGTTCGGCAACCATCTGCAAGTTGAGACTCACTTGCATCCCAATGATTGCGTAGATGAAAAACAGCATGGCGATCAGAAGGCACACGTAGGGCAGGGCCTGGGGAAAGGACACATCAGGGATCAGACGGGTGGAATCTGAGGAAATCTCTAAGCACTTGATATGGCACTGCTGGTATGTGCAACGTGAACTGATTTAATATTATTGCATGACTTGCCGTTTGATTTCATAATAAAGGACTATACCCTCCATCCACTAGAGGGTGCTCTAAGAAACAAAGTAAGCTAGTTAAAGAGCATACGCTGTAATCTCATGCTATGAAATTGATACAACAGAAACATCATTTAATTAATTTCATGTTTGTGTGTGTATGAACCTCAACAGCTGAACCGCCCAATGTTAAGGGTTCTATGGTCTCCCAAGGTCCCAAGGAAGTGCAGCTGCTAATCAGCTCTTCTGGGCCTATGTGAAGTGAGCAATAGTCACTGCAAGAGGCTGGATGATACTGAGTGTGATAGATCTGCCCGGATGGAAAGCACCAAGCCCGGATGCCAGTGTAGTTATAACGAGTGCTGAGGGTAAAACACTATAAATAAAAAGAGTGTTATGTAGTTTTTGGAGCAACTTCAACCATTGCCAAGATCGCTATTGTCAAGTAACAAGTTAATTTTAAAAGTAACATTAAAACAATTGAATCAGAGGGGTCACAATCTCTCTTTGGCTAACACTGAGTTTAGTGGATGGAGATGGGCCAGGTTGAGCTGAGCGGCCCTGCTATGGGGAACGGTGAGTGGGATAGCCCACCTTGAAGGACTGCACGAAGGTCCAGAGGAGGATGCGAATGGTGTAGCCCTGACGGAGCAGCTTGATGAGCCGGGCGGCCCGGAACAGCCTCAGGACGCTCAGGTTAATCTGCTTGTCCTGCAGGGATGGCAATGCAGGGCTCAGCTTCACTCAGCTTCCTTAAGTGATAAGTCCTTCCCGCATATAGGCCAGGTGAAGGCCTTTTGGCGACGAGAGCCGAGCGGGAAAGCTTCAGAGCCTTCTCTAATTATGCCGCTTCATGCGGAGCAAACCAAACATACAGCCGCAGAAGTGGCTGGCAGCGGGACTGATAGAGAAGAGTGAAGGAGAAGGGTGACTTACTGTAGTCTAAAGCGGCCGTTGGGTCATGGGGTGGACAGGCCCCAGCCAAGATTGAGCGTTGACATTGAGGAAGGAGGAGAAGAGCGAGAGAGAGCACACGAGAAAAGCAGACAAGAATAGCAGTGACGGGCAGCTAAGACAGTCCTGAGCAGAGCAGGGAAGCAGCCTACCAGTAAGACACAAGACATGCAAGCAGACAGAGATAAATGCAGACGCAAACGAGGGAGGCACGGGGACAAATTAAAACCTTCAGGTCAAGGTGAGGAGGTTAACCATCAAATGGGTATTCTACAAAATAACCTATACATATAAAAACTGACCCGCCTCTCAAGACAACAGCATGAATTCTTTATGGACATGAAATGGCTACCCCCCCTCCCCCCACCACAAACAAGGCTATACGCAAACAACACATCAATGGAACATCTTTCTAGTGCCACAAGAAATCCTAAAGGACAGGCAACTACAGTATGGCACAGTGTCAGAAAAGGCTGTCTGTACTAGTTTTAGTTACTCCAGCAATAAACAGTCTTTTGATACCCTCTATTCCTATGTTTTTAGTGTTTCTTTTACAGCTACATGTTGTTTAGATTTTTTCATTACATTTAGATAAACCCAAATCCATCACTAACCCCTCATGCTGTGCAGCCATCCCATCTTCCTCAAACATACCTCACCCAGGTACCAGGCCCCCCAGACTCTCCCCATCTCCTCCCCCAACAAGGATTCTTCTTCAGTGACCCCCCTCCCCCCCTTGACTTTCCCATACCCCGACTTGCTTACTTTGCTTATCATCCTGATCTCTGTGACCAAAATATCTGTAATGCTTCCCAGCACGGTCACAAAGTCAAACACGTTCCAGGAATCCTTCATGTAGTTCTGAAAGAGGCAGAAGGCAACATACATTTTAACAGCTTTCGTAATGTCTTGAGATGATCTGAATCATTGGATAATTTCAATGGATGAATATTTAAACAAACAGTCCAGCGGTCATATAAACCATGGAGTTACGTATGTCACAAAAACGTTTGATCCTTGAGGAAAGCACTAAAACTCTGATTTACTGATTCCATAAATGTCCAACTATACAGGATGTTACATCTATTAAATCAACAGGTAATGATAATACAAATATATCAGGCACTGAAGTGAAGACCATTACAGTTTCGAAAATGCAGTTGTCGCCAATATTTAATATGTCCATTATGTAAAAAAGGTTGGCTTTTAAAAATTACTTATAGGCTCAATCGACCCGTCTGGTTTGCCGTCTGGGCTCAAACAATCACTACCTCCTCCATAGCCCATAAGGGAGAGTGTAACCGTGGCAACAGCAAGGGCTAGAGGACAAAGATGCTCTTATCATAGCTTGCCCTAACTCCCTGATTTCTGCCTGTGGATACCATGAGTCCTTAATAACCTACACATGTGCATGATCCCTCTGGGAACCCTCCCGATTATCACCCATGAGCAGAAAGGAGATCATACGAGATGGTGCCCCGGGACAGGCTAACTGAGAATGGCACACTTACAAGTGGTCCGAAGGCGATGATCTTAAAAATGCACTCCAGTGAGAAGAGGGCTGTGAAGATCATGTTCAGGAACCTCAGCATGTTCTCGTACTCATCAGGAGCTTTATAGAACTGGGGGTGTGCGGGGGGGGTTGTTAGGAAAGAATCCAGGGTAAGAAGTCAGAGCTGCAGGTATGAGCCACCCACTGAAGGAGTTTACATTACCAGCAATTGACATCTTGACAGGGGGCTGTGATGCTGGATTTTCAGCTTTGTGCTCACTTCCTCAGTTTAGAGTACGCTGCCCCCCCCCCACCCCACCTAACTCAACTTCTCATTACCCAAAAACTCAAGCGATCTCCAGCACCGACCTTCATCATGAGCACCACCGTGTTGAGGGCAATCATGGCCATGATGGAGTACTCGAAGGGTGTTGATACCACAAATTTCCACATCTTATACTGGAAGGACTGCTTGTTCTGTGGCATGTAGCGCGTGAGGGGTCTGGCGTTGATGGCAAAGTCGATGCAGGCCCTCTGCAGGAGCCCAGAAACCCAACAGAAAGCCAGCGTGATCAAATCCAGTGATTTGCACGGCCGAGGAACAGCTGGCAGCAAACACACTGAGGAGCTGACAGGAAGTAACAGGCTTATCTTACCTCATTCTTCTCCAAGCTACACTCCGACATGGCCTTGTCTCCCTGCTCCTGGAAAGTGATGATGATCAAGGCCACAAAGATGTTGACAAAGAAGAAGGGGAAGACCACGAAGTAGACCACGTAGAAGATAGATGTCTCCATGCGGAAGCTCGGACTTGGGCCCTGGTCCTCATAGGTGGCATCGACTGAATGCTTCAGCACCCTGGGAGGTTGCAGAGCCAAAGGATGGTAAAAAAAAACAAAATCCTTGTGACATGGATGCTAAGAAATATATACCAGAAAAAAAAAATACAATAGCGGGAAATGAATGAATAATGTCAATAACAAGCCCGATCGCTTCAACAGGATCTGGCTAGACTCACTGAGTGGAAAAGAGATTTGCATTCAACTCAACAGTGACCCAGACAAAATGACACTACATAGGAACCATGAGTTTAATGTTTCTGCGTCACTGTATGTGTGAATAGACACTACAAACAGTTCTACTGATTCATATGATGTCACCCTAACTGCCTGCGACATGGCACTCCTCAGACAATGGCCCAAAGAACACTAATTCAGCAGGTTTACTTTGCTGACTTGGCTTTTACGTTGGCATTCCCACAAGGGCACTCAATTAGGCTTAATTGAGTTACATAAGCAAAGAGGTCCAGACCGGTACGATATGTCTACTTGATAATTAAGTGCCCCATTTGCTGCTTTGCATACAAATGGTTTCCCCCAGCCAACAAGCAGCACTTTCAGCCATTACAATTTGCTTGAGGCGATTCGAAAAACCAAGTAGTTCTCGTCACCAACTGCTTGAGTACACAGCCTGGCTCCTCAAGATAGCCGTTCCAAAGAAACCACTAGCACGAAATGCACACCACCGGCATTCTTCACTTGTAGGAACAGGGGAAGGTGCATAAATACGCATGAGGGTTCCCCAAACATTCATCTCAGGTCCAGAGGCTGGGAAATATTGTTAGTGTTGAGGATGTATGGTAAGGATAGATTAGCAAAGTCTGAATTTACAATGGTGATGTTTGTGGTAAATTTTTCTCACTCCTGAGTCAGTTCTGTCAGTCTGTCTGCATTAATTAGCTTTTTTTTTAGCCACTCCACCCTCAAAACCCATGACTGCCTGAACAGCTGCTCCTGCTTTGCAACACAGCATGATGCAGCTGGAATATCTATGGCATTGTACTCACATGGGCCAGCCCTCGCCAGTAGAGACGGTGAAGAGGGTGAGGAACGCCCACAGCACGTTGTCATAGTGGAAATCATACTTCTTCCACTCCCGTGGCTTGGCTGACACCTCGTCCTTGTCATAGTCCAAAAATTCCCCCCTTCAGGCCCAGGAGGTGGGACAAGAGGTTAAGACAGAGTGGTACTGTACGACACTAGTCACACTAATGGTGGTGGGGTTGGATGTCTTTATAAATCACAGTGCAGACAGGCCACACAGTCATCCTTTTCAAAGGGGTTTCACAATCACAGAAGTGATTTTCAATGCAGACCCTGCTGGTTACCTGAATAAGAATCAACCACGGGGATAAGAAACCCATTTGTCAATGAGTTCAAGCAGCTGGGATCACAGATCTGCAAATCTGGCATCAAACCCATACTGTCTGGGAAGTAATTTTACACAGACAGGTCAAAAACCTGCGCAGTCAGGACAGTAAATCAGCCCTGTAGCAGTCACACACTGTGCATATTTGTTTTTCGGACATAAATATGTGCAGCCAGGACATTTAACCTGCCTCGCACCGGCGAGGAGTCAGACACACCTGCAGTCCTTCTCCAGACTCTTGGACTCATCGGTGCAGTAGAAGAACTTGCCCTTGAACAGCTGCACGGCAATGACGGCGAAGATGAACATGAAGAGTATGTAGACAATGAGGATGTTGAGCACGTTCTTCAGAGAGTTGACCACGCAGTCGAACACAGCCTGTAAGCAGACATCTGCACGGTCATGTCAGACACACATGGGCGAGGCCTTCATGCGGACAGCAATGGAACACCCAGTGGTGTGACAGCGTCACATAACAAATCGATGAGCTGAGGCATGCCAGGCATTGCTACTTATTTTATTATTATATTTGGGGAAACTAAACCTTAAACATCCACGACAGCAGGACTTATCCTGAAGTCTCAGTCACTATCAGGGTTAACCAATGATTAACCAAGGGGCCTAAACTATTCCATAATCATATTCCATCCACAAATAAATACATAAAACTAAAAAAAAGAATATTATTTTAATATCACTTATATAACTCTTTACTGAACCTGTCCAAATGCCTGTATGAATCCCCTTTCAAGGAGATTGCATGCTACACTGAGCATGTTGCACGGGATAAGAACATTAGCTTCATGAATAAAATAATATAGTATGCCAGGCCATTTCCACTGAGAACGTCTGGCTGTTCTTTTGACTGTGGATAACAAACAATGAATTGCTAAATCTTTAGTCTTTTTAGGGCATTGATACTGCCAGCCAGTATTTGTACCACAGTGGAGAGTCAATGTCACCAAACAGAAGGTGCAGGGCTCCTGACATGGGAGGTTTGACAAGGCACATTGCTGGCCCTTGGTATTTGAAATCTCCCCAGGTAAGCTGAAGGGGGTGAGACCTGACCGTACCTTGAGTTTGGGGAGCCGTTTGATGGTCTTCAGAGGTCGCAGGACCCGGAGAACCCGGAGGGACTTGATGGTGTTGATATCTTTGCCTTTCGTCCCCCTTTAAAAGAGCACAAGAAGTGTGAGGGACAGGCACACTCAAAGACAAACACAAACACACAAATAGACAGACATACAAACGCAGACTGACAATCACACACACGCACACTTCTTTTCAGCCACTGTGTCAAAAACCATGATGTTACTGCTGTTGACATTCACTATTGTTGCTATTCACTATTGTTGTATAGACATTTGTCTGTCAATCCAACCAAATTTTTTATTTTTATTATTAAAGTACCTACTAACATGCATCGGAAGTTAAATTATTAAAGAACTACTCTAAACGTTCCTCTCTGTGCCTAAATGACACCTTTTTCTCCCTCAACAAACAACACATGTACACTAAAAAACAAACACGCACCACCAGATGACTCAACTCCACCATTGTGACGTGCACGCGAACAAGATGCAGAACTCTCCCGAGACAAAAATATACACCCACAGCCATTCCTCATTCCCGCTTGCATGCTATTTTGTAAAGGTCATGTAATAGAAAATTACATGGTCCAGCTGGACGTCTTGCAGAAGATGCATTGTGGGTAAACTTGTTATTCTACTGTAATGCCTGTCACAAACACCCCCCATACAAGTTAAACAATGAACATAATATCTATTTATGTCAAAAAACAGGACATGCCTGCTCTGTAAAAAGGGTTTACACAGAACTTAGAAACCCATATACATCAGGCCCTGCTCCAAAATTTATTTGTTTTTGATGTAAAATGTGACATAAAAAGAAGCTTTATAGCCTCTGATTCATTTAAAATGTAAAGCTTTAGGACAAAGGGGAAAATAACTGCAAAAATTGCACTGGAGCTGAAGCTTGATTGGAACTGATACCAATGGCAAGGCTAGATTGATACTAGTGCAAAACGCTTCACTGATAACAAAACCAGTGTTTAATATCAATGGAAAAGCTGTACTGCTACTTCCTATGGAAATATAACAAGATGTACCAAATCTGTCAAGAGAAAGGCAATCGGTTTCTTTATGGTGTAAGAAAACACCCTGCAGAGCATCATTAAGTGTCACACAGCTGGGCTACTGTGCAAACACTGAAAAGGAAATTAAATTTCTGCAATGGCACCAGTTAAAGATGCCTAATGAAAAACTGGAAATGAAATGACTATGGACTCAAATGCAATAGAGAAGCAGTAATAAACCATTTTAAGCCTATATTCTAAACCTTCTTTCAATTATAGCTATACTGGGAAGTCACAGAATTTCACTGAAAACATTGTGATTTCTCATCAACAGACAGGTACACACCCTGTTTGTGCTTAATTACGATTTACGGGTGAGTACTGTAGATATAGTCAGTCAGAGGAAGCAATCTCTTAGGAACTTACAAATAGAATCCTGAATATACCATTTAGGGACTACATGCTCTTCCATTAAAAACTGGATTAGTGAAAACAAAAAAAGAACATCTCTCTCTCTCTCTCTCCTGGACTTCTGAAAGCTTGGTTCTGCTTTTTAAATATCAGGCGAACATTAACACGGACAGGACAGAAAATTCCAATGTCAAGCGAGCAGCAGAAATTGGGGTGGAGAGCAGAGATAGGATTCAGAGGAATCCACAGGAGGCACACAGGCCTGTAATGCACAGCGCACAGTGTCAGCTCAGACTAACAGTGCTGTCTGGCCAAGTAGCAGACCAGGAGCGGCCTCCACATTATTACAACTGGGTTCCTCACCTGAAACGGTACCTGAGGGGATGAGGGGAAAAGGGAATCCATATCAGAGGTAGTACATTGGGGTTGGAACTCAGCCAAGAAGGTCAGTAAGGATGCAAATGCTGTGTACTTTTGTCTTTCTCTCTCTCTCTCTCACACACACACACACACACACCCACATAGGTAATATATATCTTTGTGGGGACTCTCCATTCACTTCTATGAAGAAAACTCTAATCACAACATGATGACCTTAACCCCTACCCAGCCCTAACCTTAACCATATAAGTAATCAAACAAAATACAAGAAATGTTTGGCATTTTTAGTTTTTTGAGTGCATCCACAGATGTTTGTGGGGACCTGAAAAATGGTCCGCACATTAAAATAACAGTTTATTTTTTTTTCCACATTGTGGTGAACATTTGGTCTCCACAATGTAACAAACAATCCACACACACACACACACACACAGAGTCGTGTAATCATATCTTTTTGCTAACTATGACAACCTTAACCCTTACCCAGTCCTAACCAAACAAAATACAAGAGTTTTTGATTTTTTAGTTTTTTCATTGCAGTCACAGATTTTTTTTTTTAATAAAATAGAGTTTTCCCATATGAGGACCAGGAAAAACGGGTTTTCATCACGTTGTGGGGACCACAAGGTAAGGTATACCTGGACCACACACAAACGCACGGGTTGCAGTATCGCAGGTCCATTCAGGTTCTTTCAATTGTATTTGATATGAGTATTGTACATATTGTATGGTTAAATAGTTCAGTGGATCCCACGGTTTACCGCAGTCTGACAAATGACAGATGAATAACCGGTTTATACGTTTCAGACCATGTGCCGAGAGAATACAGGCTGTAACACGGTGACTGCGCCAGCCTAGTACTTGACTCATCTCCCATGGTCCCCATATCCAGCAGAACTCTCAACCAGTATGACCCCACGGTTCTCACTAATTCCATAAAAACTACATAATATACATTTTTTTGTGAACGTCTGTTGTAAGTAAGGCTGAACCATAGTGGGAAAAGTTCACATTGCAATTAAAATATTTGTGTGCTTTTGTGATATTTATGAGTTGAATATTTATGTATATAGCCAAACAGAACTTATTATGTACAAATGGTTTGGTCAAATAAGTTCGTGGTGTTGACAATCATCAAACATTGATCGCCTAGAAGTACCTATGCCTATATTTCTCTTTAGACGCACAGCGCGGGCAGATTTGCCAGGTCCGCGGTTGTCCCGCCCAATTGGGCACTTTTGAAAATACAGTTACGGGTAAATATTGGGGGGTTGCGGGTTTTGGGCTGTTTTTGCTGGACCTGGTAACACTGTGTGCGGGTTCTGAAAAGAGGAACGGTGTTGTGTTGGATATCATGCTGCTAGTCGGTGATTTAAAGGTAGGAAAAAGGATTTTTAATGATTATGTTGGGTCCGAGTTTCAGAAAAAAGTTGTATTAAGAAAGATTATAAATTTAATTGAAGACCTGGTGTTACAGTATGATTACCGGGATTAGCGGGCACTGTGTAACCGGTGTGTAGTTATTTTTTTCATTTTGTTAAATTTGATTATTGTGAAGACAGAATGATTAATTGTATTTTGTATGGTTTTAATATATGTGGCAGCAGACTGAAGTTGGCCGCCGTTCTTTGAGAGTTGTTTTTACTGCGTATCATAAATAAATATGGCATGTTTAAGAAGAAGTCATACAGCCTGAACGCTGCTCCCTTAAACTCTTATATATAGCAGGCGGCTAAAACCACCTGGAGGTGGAGCTCTGATGCTTGCTTATTATAAGCAGACTTATAGTAGATTTAATTTTTGTGTGTGCTCCCAGGGAATATAATTGTTAGTGCAATAATGTCGTTCTTATGAGAGTGGCTGGGTAGTTGTTTCTTTCTTTTTCTTTTTTTGTTGTGCTTTTCATTTTCATTATACCGATATTGTAGCGCGCGCGGGGTTTGCATGTACCAGCATGCCCCGCGAGTAATTGTAAATTGCCTGTTGTTGGTAATGGTCATTTCCCAATTGTGGCGTGTATGTTTACCCATGGCCTATGTGCGCCCTGTTCGATCCTTGCGTGTCCTTAGTTTTGAATAAATTTCCCACCGTGTGTGTACCATACAGTTCTCGGCTAAAATCCCAGTCTATTATAGGCATATATGAACAATCACCAGATTATTAAACTAATCCTTAGTTTACTCAGTTATTAATATAATCATGACAGCCCCACACAGAAAGACATACAAACCCATGCTTCTGCTTACAAATAAAAGTAAGCTAACCCCCCCCAAAGCCCATGTTTGTAGTTCTGATGTTCCCACACAACCACAACAACATGCAACAGTCAGGGCACTGGTGCACTATATTAATCTTAGCATGCTTCTGCAGAGACTCTGGAGTTAAAGATCAGACAAAGGGGAAGGGAAGATCAGACGTGAACGGGAGAAATAAACATCCAACTCTCTGATAGCTTTCGACAGAAGCGGTCAATGGAGCTCGGGAGAAGGATGTTACATTAGCTGTGGCTGAAGGGAATCAAGACCTAGGTCTTTATAGGTCTAAGGTGGGATTGGTCAAGTAATGCTGCCCCAAAGAGCAACTATTTTCTTTCTAATTACACAAGAAACCAGATGAGGCAACACTGTGAATGCAAGTCTGGTGGTTTACAGGTGTGACTGAGAACCTGAAATTCATAAACTCATATGCCAGGGGAAGGGGAGCACGCATTGTCCTAGGGGAACCCTGCAGTGGAAAGACCCATTTTATTCCCTTTTAAATGTTGTGCTATTCAGTTTAATCTGGATCTTTCCATTCTGAAACAGCCCTTAATAGGTTTTATCCAACTTCAGGTCCATACTGTAAGTTCTTCTGTTAAGGATAACTAGAAGATTGGTAAATATTTGAATGGAAATTTTGTTAACCTGAATGAATGTGTCATTTTTGTCTACATATTGATCATGAAAGTCTTTTTGCTCTTCGCAGAAATTACTACAAAGAACAAAGTAGTGTTTCTCTGGGATGAAGGGTTTTGTATACTTTTCTAATTTTACTTGGCATTTTCCTATAGAAATATAGATGAATATAAGTTTACATCTTGCCATTGGTTCTGACAGTCCAAAAATTCTGTGCTGCCATTGAAACCTATGCTAATGTTAAACCATTATCCATAGAAGGAAGACCTGATCCGCAAACAGCAGGGTGCCCTGTGAAAGCTATCAGGGTGATACCTGTCCAGCTACAGCTCAGGACAGAAGGCAGTTCACTTAGATGGACAGGACCATTATCATAATCTAACAAGGAAGGAAGTTAGGGGGGCATTTTTGGAAGAGTGGGGTAAGAAAGGGGAGGTCCCCACCTGGTCACATTTTGTTGCGATCTAATGAAGGAAAGCAATGATTAAGAACAAAAACATAAAGAAGCAATTATGGCAAGTTTGCAAACAAACACAAAAGTATGCATAAGCAAAACATGAGAATATAACAACACATAAATGGTGAGACAATAATTTAACGAACGCACAGCTCCTGAAGAATAATAAAAACATGTAACAATACGGCAGAATAGTCACAATGACACTCTGAAGAGGGTCATGTTGATAAGAGAAGCCTGGTCAGGAGGGAAAGAACCCCCTCAGTGAGGGTCGTCTGCTTCAGATTAAGGATGGAATGGGAGGTCGTGTGATAGTCTAAAACTCACTGCACTCATCACTGCATTACTGTGACTGAAGGCCATCTTCACAAGCTCAAAACTCCCAGTTAAGCCAAAGCTCTAACAGATCAGTCTCATTTTGTGCTATGATGTCAACAAACTTGAGTACAGATGTATGGACATATGGAGATCCATCTGTGAAGTTCCAGCATTCCAGCCTTGGCCTCTGTCTAGCTTAAATGTGTGGAGCTTATTAGGAAGCTGCAAAGGATGCAAGCAAGGGACCCTATCATGATTATATAACAAACTCTGATGATGAAGATTTTAGTTGAAGAGGCAACGGACGCTTCAACTTAGATGAACAAAGGTGGATATAAACAGATGAGTGCAGTGCTTTAGCCCAACCCCAAGCACGCCCCCTGCCACATGCACGCGCACACACATACGGACGTGCAGAGAGAATGAAGAGGAGCGAGTGACGATGGGAGACAAGCAGTAAGATAGACAGTGTGAAGCATTACCCCATGAAACTCCTGAAAGTCATCCAGAGCCACGAGGAAATAAAGGGAGAGTAAGAGTCAGCAAGATACAAGACAGCAACAAAACAGTACTACTGACAGAGAGATGCAGAGAGAGAGGAGAGAGAGCAAACAAGTAATCCTCAACGTCATGGCCCACTTGGGCAACAGTGTACTGTGGGCTTTTGGAGGACCTCACTGTAACGAGAAAACCGAAGAGAATTGTCAAACGTCACGGTAACCCATCCTGGCAGCAAAAAGCATGCATTACTTGTAACAGAGAACCCTGATGTTTTATGTTGGCTTGTTGGTTTGCTTGTGCAGCAATGAAGAACCGTACTTATCATTGTGGCTACATGAGTAATATCAACAGCAAAGAAGGGTCTCCGAATGACCTGCCAGAACAATTTGAAGATTACAACTTCTAAGGAAAGAACACTGCAAGGTCATGTGACATAAGGGTGGGGCTTATGTGTCACCTTTTCTCAACGCTTCAGGGATCATAAATGAACAGCAGTAGAAGAAAATATTTTACAAAATTAAAATTCCAACCGAAACTGTAAACTGGTATTCCCGCATGACCTGTGAGACTGACAAACACTTGGAACTATAATTAGTTTTGATCTACGTAATAATCATAATTATTCTAGACTATTATTTCAGCCAAGGACAACAAAGGTTGTACTGATACATTAAAAAAGAATATGCAACAACAGTGTACATTGACTTATGCCCCACAGCGTTATGTAGATGGTGACGGATGTAATATTCATAAAAGTGAAACAGATTATTAGGGGTCTGTCAAGAGACAAAGCAGGACAACTGACTACTTTACCCCTTGGAAAACCACATCGCAACAGTTCACCACATAAATGCTGTTGTTGCACTTTCCGATGGCCTAAAATCAATTTTGTGGCATGATCAGGTATAAACATGACTTTTGCTCCACTACACATTCATATTTTCAATAATAATAATAATAATAATAGATACTTTATTGATCCCTATGGGTAAATTCTTTTTGCCTCCTTCACTCTTTTGCTCTCTAGGTGAGAGCAAGCTGGCCATGAAGGGTACCCACCCGTAGCAGGGCCCAAATAGTTGAGGGTTAAAGACCCGATCAAGGACCTGCCAATGTGCTGAGGCCAGACTTGAACCGATGACCTTCTAATCACAGGCACAGAGGCTTACCTATGGTACCCGCAAAAAGCCACGCTCGAAGCAAAACTAACACGCTCCGTATCTGTTGTGCTATTGTTTTTGTTTTCTTTTTGTTTGCAGCAACTGAAGGAATAAACAAACTAAGAATTTCATTGTGCAGGCACTATGCATGTGACAACAAATAGCTTCACTCTTGAATGTTTGTTTGGGTATGACAAGCCTAATGGTCACTAACTGTAAAGGACACTGAGTTCTTTGTATCCTGCTTACTTACGTGCACGCGAAGGCCACCAGGGCACCGCTGACCACAATGAAGTCCAGAATGTTCCACAGGTCCCGGAAGTAAGAGCCAGGGTGAAGCAAGAGGCCCAGATCAATCATCTTGAAGAATATAGAATGAGGATGAGTGCGATGTACATCCTTATAGTACCAAGATGCATTCTACTGATCTTCCTTCCCATGATGATTTATCACAGACCTCTGCCAGCCCTAGTTGGACTGATTTACTTATTCACTATAAATAAGGTCAGCTGAGCAGATGTGGGAAACTGCTGAGTGAGAGGTGTGAAGGATTTATGTTTATGAGTGTGGCATCATTATGATCTTACGACGACATAACAAGACAGGCAGAGAGGGCAGAAACCAGGCTTTCAACCACTAGCTACAATCGAATGAGTGAAAGCTATGATTAAAAACAAAACATACAGTATAGAGCAATTATTTCAGGCTACACAATTCTTTGGAACGCTTTCCGTTTAAAGGGGTCATGGTGGCATTTTGTGATTTGAGTCTAATTAGTCATTAACTGCTGTCACACACCACAATCCTGCCGTTGTGGCTGACCTTCGGCTCTGACCCAGCCATGCTGTGCTGAAGACTAGCAGACCTGTGGATACCTCCACTAGAAAGCTTTCAACTTGTTTCCTAGCTTGTTTTCAGCAAGTACACCTATTTTATTTAATATTTGTTTGTTTATTTAGCTCTCCTTGGCTCAAGATGATTTCGCAAAATCCATCACAGGTTGCAGGCAGGGGATCCGGCACCCTGCCGGTCTAAATGGATTTCCGGGACAGTAGTCTTTATTCCCCAGCTCAGAAGTTTAGGATGTGTACATCAGAAAGTCAAGTGAAATAATTCATTTCTGATACATACAAAAAGCTGGTTTTGCACAGGTCTACACATTCTGCAGAACTTGAAATACTTAGCTGTCGAAGTGGGATGGTGGGTGCATGGGCTTTCAGCCCCCACTGAGCTCATAACCAGCCACTTAACCATCCTCGTTATAGACGGGCAATTGAACCACGTTCCACTTAACCTGAAGCAAATTCTAGCAGTTTTAATTAAGACAAGCAGATCGCGCCTGACTGTAAAGCGGCATTGTGATTAAACCATTCATCTTCCACAGTGCACCCTAAAATCCCTGGAGAGGTTCCACGGCTCTCCTCACTGGCACAACATACATCCAGCAGTATCCACGGATATGAGCAGGAAAGTATAAATTATAGAAATGAAAGCTGGCAGCAGTCAAACTTATTATAATGTACTGTAAGAATGAACAATCCAAGAAATGGATGATTTTATGGTCACTGGGAACAATCAGTGGCAAGACTTTACCTTAATCACCATCTCAAAAGTGAAGACGCCTGTGAAGATGTAGTCTAGGTACTTGAGCACCTAAGTGAAAAAATATTTAACTTTAAGAAAAACTGAAGCTATTGAATGTGTACTGTATATGCAGGTGTTCACGATCACTCAAGCCACACATTCACATAGGACATGTGAAGGCCCAAGAGGCATTTTGAGTGGGCCCCAGAAATGACAGACCTGCCCCTGACACTAATATATATATCACGTGTGATGTTTTTCCACACTTCAAAAACCCCAGCCCAAACATGACCTGTGATATCTACCCTTACCACCTCCACAGAAGATCCAGAAACTTCCCTGCTTACAACCTTGTGTTTCTGACATACTGTGGGAACAGACTCACATTGTTGCGTGGAGAAGTGGCCTGCACGGGGTCCTCAGCGGCCAGTGCAATGCTACTCATTGTGATAACCATCAGGATGCACATCTCAAAGTAGCGCAGCGTCACCACGTAGTGGCACAAGCGGCGAACCCTGCAGAACGAAACACGGGGATAGAGGTACCATTGAAAGATTACCCTTTCCCGAAAGTAGGGGGAAGACTTAGGACCCTGAGTGCAACACTGAGAATCTTGGGAAGGAACACTCACGGGTTGTTCTGACCAAACATAAACATGGATCTGTAGGTTGGGATCTGCTGGGGACTGTTCGCTGTCTGGTCCTCCAGGATCTTCTTCTCTTCGTTTGGTGGGAGGGATTCACAGTCAATGTTGTTCACTGAAAAGAGACGAAGGTAGGTGGGGAAGGATGGGAGAAACACTGAGCTGGGGGATCTAGCCTTTTGCGCTTCATTACCATTCATTAATTGAGATGATCTAAAACAAGAAACAGGATCTGCCTGGTTCAGTAAAGAAGCAGATGAACAGTAATTTAGCAGATGCAAGGCTTGATGGATGCTTGTATGGGTTTCCTCTAGGTGTTCCAGGCTCCTCCCACTAATCTAAGGAAGGCTGGTTAGGGTATTTGCTAAATCTGAGTTTTGCAGCCCAGTCCGAAGGGACCCCCAGCCAATCCACATTTTTGTTCCCATTCAGGGTAATTTAAGTTTGCTTGAGTGGAATAATGCTGAACACTTTTATAGGATCTTGTAGGAAATATCTCAGGTACTTTGTCTATAAAGGAACTTCTTCCCAAGGACATTGGTCTCTTACTGGTACTGTACTGACTAGGTATGATGGTAGTCTCCACAGGGGGGCCAGTGATGGTGACTGGGATGTGGACAGCAGTCTGGCTGGAACGCAGGATGTTCTTTTGATTGTCGACATCTTCCTGCTTGTCTCCAGCAGCGGGGTGAAGGCTGAGAGGGGGTACGCTCACCATGATGTCCACCTGTCTTTCCCTGCAGGAGAAACAGCAGCAAGTTCTGAACCACACACTTTACAGATTGAAGTTTCATTCTCCAGAGGGAAATTTGGGATAAAAGGTACTGAGCTATTTTGTTACTTTTTTTTTGCCTGTGACTAGATATCAGTAGCCTGTAGTCAGAGTAGCTAAATACATTTAAAAAATAAAAATTAAAAAAAGTACCGTCATGCTCATTTTCTGAGACAGACATGATACTGGGGATCAGCTCAAAGCACACATTTATCTGATGCTTGCATCCAGAAGGACTTAAAGTTGATTTAATTTTTACGTGTGCTCCCAGGGAATATAATTGTTAGTGCAATGTTCTACTAGGTGAGCTATAGGAGATAGTATTTGAAAATGTCATTCATGGAGGTTTTTCTGCAAGACTCTGGTGTCTGTTTCCACCCTTAACATATATAAATGAACACACACACAGCTGCACTCTTTTACCCTGCATATCATCAGCAATATTATGGGCAACTGGCATGTCGTATGAGATACCCTGGCCAGATTCCCTTTGAGCGGAAACATGCCAGTGACACTATGCTGCCCTAAACCCCAGCTCCAGTTTGGTCGTGATGAGGCTTACCTGTGCCGGCGGGCCTTGGTGCCATCCCTCTGCCCGTTGTCTTTGCTCTCCTCCCCATCGATGGTAGACTGGGCTTTGATGTGGCGGACCCGATGTCTCCTCCTTTCTCCATTCCCTTCGCCCTCCCCTTGGGGCTCTGCTGATGTCCTCTCAGCCTCCCTGTGCCGCCCACGGTGCTCCACCTTGCCTCCCCCACTGAGCATACCATTACCCTCCTTGGGTTGACGGTGGCCGTGGTGCCGGCGGTGCTCCCTGTCATTGGCTCCGCCCCCTTTGTCTGGTGCGCCCTGGTGATGGTGCCGCCGTTGGCCACCATGGCCCTGTTCCGCCTTGTTCTCCGCATCACGGCCGTGGTGAGCATGACGCCGGCCATCCTTCCCCACACCTACCTCTCCAGCACCATCACCTTCACCGGGAGCATGCTCCCGCCGCCGATGGTGTTTGCGAGGGTGGTGGGAGGACAGTGGCTCCCTGGGAGCCCCCTTCTCACTTCCCCCCACCCAATCATCCTCCTTTGGCACATCCCCGTTGCTGCCACTGCTGCCTCCGCTGCTGTCACAGGTTTCGCCATTGTGTGGCTCTACCACCAGGGGGCGCTCCAGGTGAGTCTTCATATCAGGCCTGATGTGCAGGGTGGAGGACATACGGCGACGGTCCTCAGGATCCAACTCGCTGTACAGGGCCTCATTGCTGGCGCGCAGGTTGTGCCTGCGAAGCTGTGTCGTTCGTTGCTCCCACACTGACATCATCCGCATGGATTTCTGCTGCTCTTTGCTGTATGGCGGTATAGAAACAGGGAGAAGGTCACCCCTATAATGGGTGACTTATACCCTGTCTATGGCAACTTTCATCTTTATTGTGTCATTTCCCTGCTCACTTCAGAGAATGGAAAACAAAAAACCTGCATTTGCATCCATATGCATGACCACCTTTTGCTGCCCATCCTGTCAGCCCACATGGTGACAGAGAAGAAGTGCTATCAAGCAATTCTTTTGTCTTAATGCTCCCAGGGTGCTAAAAGCTGCAGGCATGCAGATAAAGGACATTGTCCCCTGTTAACATGAGAAAATGAGTGGCTTTGTTTCACCGGGTTTCATGTCACCAGGCCTTCGCTGCTATTGCATGGGGGACAGTCTCTGGTACCTCAAACAGTAGAGGATGGCCAGCAAGCTCCCAGGACACCCTCTGCCTCAGATGCCACGTTCCCGACAACAGAAAAAGATGGTCGCTATGGATGTGCCCGTGTGAAAGGTCACCATGGCAACGCTCCAGCCGTCATGGACCGGTGTGTGACCCTTCCCGAGGGACTGGGATGATTAAATTATCTCCTCTCTGCTAGACAGGCGGGGTTTTAATTACAGATTGCAATCAGATTGGGAAGGGCGGTGTGGGGGGGTGGCAGGGTATAGTGAATTTGAGGAACTGAGGACATGCTGGACTGCTCAGGGTCCGAAAGAAATGTGTGGGGGGATGGGGGGATCATGCCTGACGTTTTCTGATGTGAACACAGGGGTCTGAGGTCTTACAAACATGCAGGCCAGTTTCTGTTAAACATGGCGTAGTGCTAGGCTCTATCCGATAAGGACCTGCTGAAATGTGTTCAAGGTTGGTAAAAGTCAGACTGCATTCCATCCTGATGGGCCCCTGACAGATTGGGGGTCTATCAGCTATGATGGCAGAAGTGGGTGCACCCTCCACATGCCCCATCCTTAGCGTGCAGTAATGGAAATGGGCAGAGTGTAGCGTGCCTCCTCCAGGCCCCCGAAGCATCTTTGGACCTATATTCTGGACAGGTGGCTCAGCCTGGCCTGGCTTTCAGTGCCGTAGGGTCACAGTTGGGGAGGCAACTGCAATGGAAGTGAGGCCACTTGGGAGGTTACTGCTCGCAGAGTAGCCTGAGAATCTTGATCCCACTGCCTGGAACTCAAAGACCATGGTGCTGCGGAAGCTCGCTTTAGCTCATGTTCTCTAAAATGATGCTAGGTATTTGGGAATAAAGTCTAAAACTCTATGAAATGGGGGTGTACTGGGATTAAGAGCTTGAGAACGTCACATCCATCCATCCATCCATCTTCAATATCAATGTCTCTGAAATCAGTCCTCTGGGACCCTCAGATAGTCCACATTTTTGCACTTTCCTTATTTCCCTGGGAGGTGGGAGGGAGCAACAACATGGACTGTCTGGGGGTCCCTATGGACTGGTTTGAGAAGCACCATCTTATGCAGTCACAGGTGTCTGGAGCCAATCCCGGAAGCTACAGGCGCAAGGCAAGGAAAGACCCAGGATGAGGCACTAGCCCATCGCAGGGATGCATCTATCCATTAAGCCCTTATCCAATACCAGGTTGTGACAGGAGGTCAGCAGCCCATCCCTGGAAGCCCAAGGCAGGGAACACCCTGGATGGGTGACCAGTTCATCATGAGACTCTTAGTTCAATGGACAGGGTGTTAATATAAGAACAATGACTGGGGTGACACGGCTGCCTGCCGTTCATGATGTAAATGGCACAGTGACAAATAACTGCCCTCCAAGTGCATGTTCTAACCACCTGTGTCTGTGAGGACCCTATGAATCTTATAGCAGTGGATGGAGTGGGAATGGAGGAGGATCCATCGATGGCCGCTTTGTTTGGTTGGAATATTAGTGGGAGACCCACCAGCTCTCGGAAAGCTTGATGGATGGAGATACACACTGGCGTGTTTGCGGGTGTTCGCATGTTCGTGAGATTTCATTCATGCGCTTGTCATGATCACAAGCTGTGTGTTTCTGGTACCTCAATACTCGATGGGCAGGGGAGTGGAAAAAACACCTAAAAAACGTACACGCACAGAGCATCAAATAAATGCAGTTACATCACAGACAGAGGTTAACGGCAATTGCGTGAGGGGGTGGGGGGTGGGGTCAGAGGATTGATAGGAAACACAGGCACAACTACATAGAGGGAAAACACACAACATATGCACTTCAAAACGCTGTTGAGGACGTGAGAACACAGAAACACAAGACACAGGAAGGGAAAATGTCAGAAACGAGCCCAGATGTTGGTGTTGCATAACGTTAAATTTTCACTGTTCCCACTTCACAACCAAAGATAAGAGCTACAACGTAGCTAAAACCACAGTCTGTGACTGTACTTGTACTCATTATAGAAGCCAGTGCAAGTCAAACCAAGGGCTCATCCTAATATCTCAAGTTTTTTTTTTTTATTAACACATTTAAAGTGATCAAATTAGGTGATAATTGTGTTGTATATTTTATGTTCCTTGCATAATAAAAACATTTCCTCTGTGGGGAAAACTGTATGATGACTTCTACAGCATGATTAACAGTACCAAGTACAGGCAATGTGTTAAATAGATATAAAGTCTTTCATAAGATAGTCATTTGCTAGAAAAACTTGTGCGTTTTCAGAATGGAATAGGCACCCCTCAACACTGGCCTCTTATGTTGACCTTCTATTGGCCTCGGACATTGTTTTCTTAACGTGATGTTGACACCCACTGCCAGAACACCAGTGCCCGTGGATTCTGCTTCAAAGGCATTCTGGTTGGTGGGGGGCACAAAATGAAGTATTTTAGGGATATGGCAGCCACCCTAACGGCTTTTCACAGATCTGCGATTAGGGCTAAGAATCAAGACACGAGCACTCCTACAATTTGCTCTATGACCAGCGTGACAGATACCTGACCTGAGACTGCAGCAGCAGGAGAACACAACTGCTTAATCCTTTTGAAGAGTCTTGTGGTGGAGAAAATCAGAGCAACTATTATAAATGTTTTTCCTAAATTTAATTCTATATTGTCTCCAAGGTTTAAGGTTATCAAGGGGTTAATGCATTAGTTTAAGATTTAAGATTATTAAGGCATTAAGCTGACATTGGTTAATGCAAGGTTAAGTAGGAAAAAGGTTCCTACTTAATGTTACATCTTCATCACCAGTAAGGAAACATCTCAACACCCTGGATACAGGATGTTCCTATTTTGAAATTTAACAGAACCAAAGACAAAAGAGACTGATTTTGTACAAGCTCTGCTTTTTGGCAACGGGACAGAATGATTCACCAAAACTGGCCGCCAAAAGGTGGCAACAAACACCACTGGGTGAAACATAATTATTTTTTTTAAATTCCCTGGGTCACGATAGAATAACACCTGATGAACTTAAAAGCATCAGTGTCCCAGAGCCAGCAATGTTTTTAGACTGACTAGCTGAGGTGGGATAAGAGACGGGGGTACAAAGCCATCAAGAACCAGCCAAGAGAAGGACACGGGGGACTAAGATCATAGGATAACGCTGACAAGTTGCCATCTGTCGATGCCCTTGTGTTCTACTGCAGTAAGTACACCACCAAAGGAAGAACCCTTAACATTTCCCCAAAGAAATGTGTGTGCTGCACAGATTAAACCATTTATCGTACCCGTACTCACCCCCCAGAAGGAAAGCATAGAATATACCTTACATGACTGGGGAAGGGAGAGGGTCACAATGGTGATGAAGGGTATTTCAAGAGAGTGGGAAATTGGGAATGGGGGGGGGAGGAGTATCATAACAGAGATCAGAAACTCACGGTGAATTAACGCTGGAGAGGGAGGAGCTGAGAGAGAGCGCACCTTGATTTTGCTTTACAAAACTGCACATGCAGAAAGGGGAAACAACAATGAGAGAGAAAAAAAAAGGTCAAAGGTCAGCCAAGAGGACTTTTCAAGGACCGTCTGTCCTCCCGCCTGACCATCCTTCAGTCTCCCTCCACCTCCTCCACAAGCTTACCTTGGAAGTCAAAAAAACATAGAACTGAAAACGTCTCCTCGTGCTATCCAAGAGATTATATAAACGTGCCAGGAACTTAAAAGTCTTAAAAATGACAAAGAGAATAAGGGGATTTACAAAGCCTTCCGACTCACAGGATCAGGGATCAGTACCTCCTCAATGAAGTCAAATCTGATCCGTGGAGCTTTAAGGCTCCTTCTTTGAGTCTTGAAGGTTTTTTCGAAGTTATTTTGACTTGCAATGAATCTTTGTAAATGACCAAATTCTTTAAAAACAGCTTTAAAAGACTCACTTTTCAACAGTTGAAATAGTGCTTTGTAAAAGGCTACAAATCATTTTTAGAATTTTTTACTGTGTAAACCAGTTTTAAAAATGATCTGGGGACTCGATCTCGGTCAAGATGTTCTTCATTATGACACACTTTCAGATACAATGCAATTAAAAGATTAAAGGACACCGTTAACTATAAGCCCAACGCCTGATTGCAGGTTTCTGCTGTATGACTTTCAAGTGCTGTAATCAAGACTGACATAAATAACTACAGTTTCTATACTAAAATTGTTTATAGCACAGTATTGAACTGGGTTACGGCTGTCGGCGAGAAATGTACCCAAAGCACTATTTCATGTCCTTTAAAAGACAGGGAGCTAATGGAGCTATACAATCATTAAACAGATGCATTGCTGTTTTCCTATTGCACTTAAAGATGCCTACAGTACTTACCGACATTCAGACTCAGGACTGTTTCATTTGGAACCAAGGCCCCATTTTGCAATTGTGAAAAACTACAGTTGGACCCCAATCATACAAATATGGAGAAATCAGTGTTTGAATTGAGGGAGATTTGGGGCGGTCCGCATAGCTTAGGGATAAGAGAGAAAATACAGTTCGGGGACCCCCCTAAATATGTGCCCCGAGGGTCCTTCTCCAACAATTTTTACTCTTCCACCCACCCACCAACTTTTTTTTCAGTTCATGGTCAGACTTAACATCTCCCCTTCCTGTCTGCATGGGGATGTTAAGGTAGTGAGCTACACCCTCCACATTGTCCTGTGGCATCCCTAGCCAGCAGGACCTTACAGCGCCCCCTGCAGCTGGAACTGATCTACGCTGAACTGGCAGCCTGTGTCTAACATGACATGATTTATCAAATCACATATGGTTTCTCCAATGAATCGTCAGTTTCAAATCCAACAGGGGAGGAGGGGCGGTAGAGGGTTTGGGTTTGGGGGTGGGGGAGAAGAAAGATAACACCAATAACACATCTTAAAAGGTGCAAAACCAACAAATGGACCAATTGACAAGTGGGACACAAACACGTACAGGAAACAGCAACAGTTACATACAGGATGAATGACAGCAGACAGGAACACCCACATTCATTTGGACATTTACTGAGATACAGCTGGACAAGGGCTTGGCAGAGAATATGCACACATAGAACTATGCAAAGACATCTGTGCAGACAAAGGAATAGAGAAAATAAAACCAGGAGGTGGCATTCAGCAAGGGTGGCCGGTAGAGACAGGTTGGAAGAAACTCGGATGCTGCACAAGTGAACTTACGCTGAAATTGAAATGTTTGCTGCCGATATGGGGCTGACCTCCTTTACCTCCATGGCCTTCTGGAGAGCAAGCTTTTTATTGGCTGCTTCCTCCTGCTCTTCTTCATCCTAACCAATAAGAAGACAGTTACTGGGGGAGCATGTGTGGACTATTGGCAAGGTCCCATTCAGTCTTCAGAATGTGGGGGATTAGCTGTGCTTGATGCAGACCGTAAACGGAGGTCCCCAGAATGTACACTTACTAAAATGTCATACTTTTTCTGACACGCCAGGTGTAGGTGGTTTCTCCAAAGTGTGGAAAGCCTGCTGGTAAAAGTCGTGAAGGAACAAGCCTCACCTTTGTGAGCTCCTGCGCATTGGCCAGGTTGTCAACGGCGATGGCTAAGAAGACATTGAGAAGCGTGTCTGATTGGGAGAGAGCGCTCAGGAAACCAAAGGCACAACATGAGATCCTATTCCCAAAACAATGGGTGGACACAAGTCATCTATCCTCAGGAAACCAAACAATTTCCCTCTCTCTTCTTCCAGCTGTGAGAGAGAAAGTACAGCTGAGCTTTACATTCAGTGCCCCCCCCCCCCATGCTTGTGCAATTATACGGTCTATAAAGCTTCATTAACATGTATCTACACTCTGAAAATAGTTACGTCTCAATAATTCAACTCAGTTAATCATGCAATCGCCAAAAGGTCCAAGTAGGTGAGGGTATGTCAATCGGTTCAGCTTAATTAGCCGGAGAATGAGATTAGAACAGAAGCAACAAGATAAAAATAATTCCCACAAATGAGATTATGTTCAAACAGCACATTATGCTGCAAGAGAGGATACAGTTTCCAAAAAGCGTGAGGACAATGAAGTAGATGGATGAGAACATCCCCCGACTGACCCCTCCCTGGGACTCTATCCCATGATACATTACTGCATTCCAGTCTTCTCCAGTCAGAATCTGAGGATCAAAAAGTAGGATGGCTTCATATATCCACATCACACTTAATATTGTTATATACAGTGTGTGTTTGTATTCTTCATATTTTAGAATAAAGACATCAAAACTATAAAATATGGATTATGCATTGACCAAAAATGTATTATGCAAAATAAAATAATTTGTTTAGGGATGGTGGAGCAGCTGTGTGGGTTGGGACTAAGAAGTTTGCTGGTTCAAATCCTGTGATGCGCAGAGTGATCCCACCATTGGGGCCCTTGAGTGTGGCCCTTAACCTCAATTGGCTGACCCTACTGTCTCCTATATGCCAGTTTCATGAGGTGGCCTCCTGGGATGCTTTTCCAGCTATCCTGAAGGAGGTCCCACATATAAGAAGAGCACTTCACTCTTAGATCAAACTCCTCCAAAACCATCTCTACTGGGTTTAGGTCAGGTAGCCAGGTTATGTGATGCGAACACTATCTGTCTTTGTAGGCGGCTTGGCATATCCAAAGCTTTGACTGGTACTGTTTGTTTGTCTTTGCATGTGTGTGTGTGTGTGTGTGTGTGTGTGTGTCTATACACAGAATGCTACTAAACAGGTTTAATTCTCGACAGAGAAACAAAGTCCAAAACATCCCCACCAAAAACTGTACTTTTTCCCATTAATATGAACCACATGCATGCACACACCTGGAAAACAGTGAGGATAGCAGCAGGAAAGGTATCAAAGTTTGTTGTTGGGGTCTCTTGTTCGAAGTTAAACCTTAAGGGAAGAAAACAACATTGGGCTGAATGGCTCCAATCAACACAGGGGAAGAATGAAAACCCAAAAATGACCCATTCAGGAGTAGACGGAATGATTTGCTATCGGCACTGCACCCATGTCCCCAAGGCAGGCGGAAGAGAGGCCGTCCAAGAAACACCTGGGGACGTGACCTCGAGGCAGACATCACAAGAATGGGCTACACCTGGAGTCAACTAGACAGAATGGCCCAGGACAGAAACCTCTGGAGATCTACCTTTGGTGGCCCATACCCCGGAAGAGGTTGAGGGCATAAAAAAAAAACCTGCATCCATGGTGGGGATTTCACGAAATGAAGCAGATATTTCTGCTTCAAAAATCATCGTCTAAGGTTACTACACCTCATGAGTCTTATCAGCATTAACAACTCTCCTGCTAAATTGCCTAAAGTGTGCGCATGTGTGTGTGTGAGAGAGAGACAGAAAGAGAATCCGGTCTCAGTTACCATTAATGGACTGACTGTTTAATGAGCAGTACAGATGCAACAGTAAATGTGTCTGCAATACAAATCACAGCTAGTTCAAGTTTCACTGCTTTCCTCAGTGATCTTAACGCACATCTGTAACTGGAAGGTCTGTGATATCTCACCAAGCATGCATAAAATATGTTCTATGGTACAGAACTGAAAACATCCTCATACAGAGTATCTGTCTCTGAGCTTCAACAGCCCAACTGGAACCAAAGTCTATCTTCCTGCGTGCGGAGAACGACATCTGTCTTCTGGAGTGGGGAGCCGGTGGGGCATCATGAACAGGCCAAAGTGGATTCTTAATGTCGCTACGGGAGGCTACAGTGGTTTGCCAGCCACTCTTGCAAACAACGTGAAGGCTGCCTTCAAAGCTTCCATTTGGTTTGCATGTCCCCTTGTACTCTAGGGGTGGCTTCTAACCAATACATGGAATGCACTGATGATGCGGGTAAACAGCTGGGTTTTTACCAAAGAAGTAGTAAAGCCACAGAGGAGAACATGCCCGATTCTGCTCCCCTGCAAGGCAGGCCAGCTGCTATAGAGCCAGCATCAGCAGGCTTTGTGAGCCATGGCCTACTGGAGCTGTCCAGTTACAGCCCTGGCGGCCATGCCCAGGGAGTTCCTGTCCTCCAGCCAGCACCAAACCCATGGATTCAACAAGTTGTCCTAAGCAAAGCCATCTAAAGACATTGCTGGGCTTTTAAATGCACAACTCAGATGAATGTTTCTAGACAGGTCGCCTTGGCCCTGTAAGTAAATATTTCTGTGACAGCCTCTTCAGGGCAGTTTGCACAGAAAGCAGTGCATTTGTCAGATAAATCACATCAGCTTGGGTCTACCCATTTGTGCCTCATATTAAAAGGTGTACTCCTCTGTGAGGCTGCAGGGATTCTTGGTGTTCAGCTTGAAATTGAATGTTTAAATGTGGTGTTTTACAGGAAGTATTTTTAAAAAGTACACAGCCATACTGCTGACTAGACAATAAAACAGGGATGGGCCGGTCCACATTTTCTCAGTTCCGATTCCGATACACACCTGCCGATACCGATACAGATTTCGATACAAGAGCTCTTTTTATTTTGTTATACTTTATATATTAATTTTTTAAGCTAGTAAATACAGATGGAAAAAATGTATGACAAGAAATATTTAATTAGGCTACTACAAACACACATAATGTACTGTTCCACCTCGTTTGTACGTCTTGTTTTAAGCGTTTTTGCGGCATTTGCAGTTCAATTTGAATATCTTCAAAGCAAGTACACAAGTGGCGAATAGTTAAAAATTTTAACACAATTTTCTCCCATTGGCATCAGCTCAGTTACACTTCATTGTGATGGCAGCCCTTCTTGTATCACAAGCTGCAGCAAGTTCGCAAAACAGTCCAAGTTAGCAACTCCCAAATCATCCATTGCTTTTTTTTTGTCTCGCACAGTTGTGTGAGCTTTAAGTGGGATTGTCTATTAAATGCTATTCCCACCTCTCAAAACATTATTTTACAAAGATTGCAAATCGCTGTGCTACTGGTTTCTTTTAAAAGCGTAAAATACTCCCAGATCGCTACGTCTTATCTTACACTCCTCGTACTGCGATGGGTATGTGCATGACATTACAGCAGGTGGAAATCACTGTACTCACACCCACTGAGTAGCAAAAAAGTCTGAGGGGCGGCGTTTGTCATGATCCGCTCCGTTCGATCCTCCCGTGTGCCACGCCCACCTCATTACCTTGTGTTCCTGCCCCGATTGTGATCACCTGTGTCTCGTTAATCCCTGACCAGCCTGTGTATTTAGTCCGCGTCTTTCCCCAGTATGTGAGATCTGTCATTGTATTGTCATGGAGTGTTGTCTATGTTCGTGCCTGGCTGCCTGTCGCTGAGGAATAAACGCCGTACCCTGTCCGTTCGGCTCTGCTTGCCTGCCCGCGTACGTGACAGCGTTAGCGTTCGATTTGAATGCCGCAAAAAAAACATGTAAAATGGGAAAGAGCTGTCGTGCGATTGATTGTACGAAATAGGAGCTATCTTTTTAGAGATTGGCAAAAACTAAGTAAGTATAGGACGTGGATCAGTCACGCATGGCCGATACCCGATCTGTCAAATAATTCTGAATATCGGTGCATCTCTACAATAAAATATACCACAGTAGTACTACCCTTTACAGGATCAAACAAGACAATATAAAAAGACCCAATACCTAAGATACTACACCAGTGCTACATTTTCAGTTAAAGTAGCCCATTAGCAACAGAGAACTTTGTTTTAGGGGAAGGAGGAGGAGTTAGAATGTGGGGGCAGAGTCTATAAATAAAGGAGGATTTGTAATTGGAGGAGGGGCTCATATATAAAGTGGGTTGAGAGCAAGATGGCTGAAGGACACTTACTGGCCTCCAAAGAGCTGCATGCCCAAGAGCGCAAAGACCACGATGAAGAGAAAGAGGAGAAAGAGCAGACTGATGATGGACTTCATAGAGCTGAGCAGAGAGACGACCAGGTTTCTCAAGGAGTTCCAGTACCTGCACGGGCAGAGAGGTGGAGACACTAAGATTGATAAATTTATTGATAAACTGCATATATTAGGGTGCTAGGATGTGACCTAGCATGGACTGTAACCTGACACAGCTAGAGTTAAACAAGAGTAACTTTCTTTCTCATTCTTCATTAGCAACCATTGTTGATGCTCTTTTAATTATAGCTCTGCTCTCTGATTTTTCTACTTCCTTGTAAATTGGCGCTTTGGCAACACCAATGTCATTTACAAAGAACAAACAAGCAAAGATTTCGTCAAACTGTCAGTGAGACACAAAAAGCTGTTTATACTGCACATTTGTTAATGTCACAAAAGTTTCCTACATTATTTGTATAGTTTCATATATCCAGTTGATGTATGACACACCTTCATATATGGCTGGTCACAGTATCATTAGAGATATTGAAGCAGGTTATACTGGAGAGCAAATTTGGAAGCAAAGCCAAAGGACAGGGGCTGTCACTAGCATCACAGGTAACATGGATCTCTTCAAACACACTCACTTTGTGACCTTGAAGATCCGGAGCAAGCGGAGGGCTCTCAGGACACTGATGCCAAATGAGGCACCAGGCTTGATGAGGGACCAGACCACCTCAAAGATGCTTCCCGCGATTACCTAGATGGGGCAGAGGTGTAGCGGGGGTGAAGAAACTGGAGGATCGTTTCAATGTCCATGATAGTTACTGATTTCAATCTCTTATGAAATGACTCACAAAAGAGAGAATTCATAGTTACCTACTGTACAGTACTTAGTAGGTCATATGTAAGATGCCATGAATACAGGTGTGTGCTACTGTATGTGATGACGCGGAAATAACTGGTCCATTTCAGCTCACCCCAAAGTCAAAGCAGTTGAAGGAAGAATGGAAGTAGTTTCGAGGCCCAAGCCCATACATCTTCAGGGTCATCTCCATCAAAAACAGGCCCAAGAACGCAAACTCAGTCAAGTCTGCCGGAGGGGTGAGGTAACAGAGTCAGGTTGGGGGGGACAAAATCAATCGCGTTCCAGAATATGATTCATGATCCCTTTGTGGTCAGGTATCGATAAATGTTGACTGTAGGCATGTCATTACACACTATAATTATCTCTTCTGGTGAAATGCCAGTGATCATAAAACCAAGAAGGAATGCATTTTCTTTCACACATTTCCTTCATGTTCGCGGTAAATCACACGTTGTCCAGGACAGAGAATCAATGGTGATAACAAGATACCTAACACCACATTGATTTCATAAATATTTCATTAGTTGTGTGGGGAGAGAACGTCATAATTAATATGCTATGGAAGTGGGATGCTAAAAACTAGAACTACAAATGTTAGACGTTTTTGTATTACATGGTGAAAAGCAAATATCAAAAGTAAAGCTGGATTTGATTGTTCTCATAGTTCATAACATGTCTTGTAATCAGCACCATCCATAAGTTGGACGTTATAAAAAATCTTATTATGCGAAACTAAACTGGAAACAGAATCACAAATTTTTCTCTTCCCAGACCTGCAATAGAAAGGTGAACAGGAAGGTCATCTCATAATGTCAAAGGAGAAAATTCTCAGGAATCACATGTTCTCTGTTTGGGATAAACCAATAGATATAGTCCAGGGAGGTAATCAATTTCTGGATGTAGTCCCCTTTAAAAGGTGGGACTCCACCCTGGTCCCACACATTGACCAGCCCCATAATGTGTATAACAAGGAGGAATGGGCAGACTCACACAGGGCGTTGCTGAGCCATTCTGGCTGGTCATAATGCACCATGGCTACACACAGCGTGTTGAGCCCCACCACGCACAGCACGATCCAGTAGAAGCTCTGGGCCTTCACCATGCGGCGGATGAAGAATCGCAGGCGCTTCTCCTTGCGCCGGAAGTAGGAGGAGCTATCGTTCTTCGTGCTCTTCACACTGGTCCGGGCAAAGGGAGTTCCTGGAGTAAATTCAGGGGACAGACACACTCAGGTGATAAAGTGGATGATTCTAGGACTTCTTAACTTGGGGGATATAAGAGGAGCGCAGTTCATACAGAGGGGCCAACCTTATTAGCCAATGATATGTTTTATATGACAGAGGAGGGAGCACTCCAGTGGCCAATCAGCTTTCAGCTGGAGCCAGTGCCCCCATTACCTTGACCCAATATATGCCTCTCTGACATACACACATATGTGCCTTATTTTCTGTACTGCCCAGCTTTATCTAGAAAGTCTATTAGAGTAACTAATTAACTGAAGCAATTCCACTGTGGAGAATAAGCCTCCTGTAAGCTCCCATAATAAATAATAATAATAGATACTTTATTGATCCCCGTGGGGAAATTGTCTTTACAACTCCCTCAACTTGCCCTTTGTAGAGTAAGCTGTCCGAGAAGGGCTGCCACCCATAGCGGCGCCCAGGGAGCTGGGGGCTAAGGGCCTTGCTCAAGGACCTGCTGACGTGCTGAGGCTGGGTTTGAACCGACGACCTTGTGATTACAGACACACATGTAGTTAAGGTTATTTCTGCAGCTCTTGACATCACCAGTCCCAGGTGTATGGGGAGTATGCATGATGTGCCGGGGTGTGGGAGGAGTCTTGGGGCCTGAGGATGTCTTTCTCTGTCTTGCTCTTATTTCTCTGACACTGCTTACTGCCAAGGCAGGAGGGGGGAGCTTGGCTGTGTCCCTCCTGTGGCTCAAATAAATCAAAGGGGATCTCCTTGTTCCTAGTGGGTGACATTTTGCCTGTCAAAGAGAACATCGCCTCTGGGAGGCTTTGCTCAGTGAGAGGTTTTCTAATGAATGTCAGGGATGGAGAATGGGGGGGGGGGGGGTCTGGGTTGCTTAGAGCTTCTGCTTCTGAGATCATCCCTTGTAGAAGGCACTGGATGGGTTGCGTCTTTTGTCTTTGCATTTCTAGCAGTGCTGCCACCATCCTAAGCCTTAGCTAAAGCGAGGACAAGGTCGTCGGCATCGAGGCGAGCTTGTGACCTTCTGGATCTCAACCACAGGGGGCAGAGTGGTGTTCTAGTAACAGCAGTTGTGTTTGAGCAATAAGCTAAAATTGGGGGCAAATCTGTTCAAAAGGAAACAGAGGCATAACAAAAAATGGTTAATTGTTTAAAAAGGGCTCCGAGGTCCCTCCTTTCAGATCATGTCTGCAGATCTCAGTAAGAGAAGTGATACTTTTGAGCATGGAATTAGATCCCAGCAAGGTGTGACATAAAGCACCCATCGTCCTCCCTCCCTAGCACCACCCATCTACTACTTTGTCAGTGTCTCTTTAATAAAACCGGAGCTCGTTCGCCTCCTCGTTAAGGCTCCTTGAAGTGCGTATAATTGCTGAACGCAGAACCACTTAGGCAGCAGATCTCAAAAGTTCACCGTAGCGGTGAACGGAGGGAGACGAGAGCAAAAAAAACACACTTTGGCTGCATAATGTAATCATGAATATTCTTCCACATTCTGCACAGTGCTGTATGCTAATTACGGTTAAACACACTGAAGCTCCATCACTCACTCTGTACTTTGGTTCTATCACAATTTATTCCACGCTGCTGTCAAAGACATCCTGAACTGTATCCCCAAAATGCTAACCTTATCTATTACTGCTGCATAGACCTACAGCTCAAAATGCTATAAATTGAGAGCAGTGTTTCTGAACCTAGTCCTCAGGGACCACCAGACAATCCACATTTTTGATCCCATCTAGCTCCCAGCACATCAGAACCAACAATCAAGAACACTGAATACCTGGTACAGGTGAGTTGAGCTCTGGAACAGAACAAAATTGTGGACTGTCTGAGGGTTCCCAAGGACTAGGTTCAGAAACACTGATCTAGAGTTTCCACAAATATACTACATTGCCCAAAGTATTGGAACACCTGCCTTTGCACACACATGAACTTTAATGACATCCCATTCTTAGTACATAGGTTTTAATATGGAGCTGGCCCACCCTTTGCAGCTATAGCAGCTTCATTCTTCAGGCAGAACATTTGTATGGTCAGTCACTGATGTTGGACAAGAAACCCTGGCTTGCAGTCTCTGCTCTAATTCATCCCAAAGGATGTTCTCTCAGACGATGTGCAGGCCAGTCAAGTTCCTCCACACCAGACTCACTCTCCTATGTCCTTATGGACTTTGCTTGTGCACTGAACTGTTCCCACAAAGTTGGGAGCATGACATTGTCCAAAATGGCTTCAAATGCTGCAGCATTAAGAATTCCTTTCACTTGAACTAAGGGACCAAGCCCAACCCCTGAAAAAACAACCACATCCCATAATCCCCCTTTCACCAAACTTTACACTTGGCACAATGTGGGTAAGTGAGGTAAGTACCATTCTCCTGGCAACCAGCAAACTCAGACTTGTCCATCAGATTGCCAGACAGAGAAGTGTGATACGTCACTCCAGAGAACACATCTCCACTGCTCTAGAATCCAGTGGTGGTGTGCTTTATACCACTGCATTTGACGCTTTGCATTGCACTTGGTGATGTAAGGCTTGGATGTAGCTGCTTGGCCATGGAAACCCATTCCATGAAGTTCTCTACACATTGTTCTTGAACTAATCTGAAGGTCACATGGAGGTCTGTAGCTTCTGACTCTACAGACTGTTGGCGATTTCTGCACACTCAGCATGCATTGTCCCTTCTCTGTGAGTTTACATGGCCTACCACTTTGTGGTTGAGTTGCTATTGTTCCCAGTTGCTTCCATTTTGTTATAAAACCAGTAACAGTTGACTGTGGAATATTTTGTAGTGAGGAAATTTCACAAGTGGACTTATTGCACAGGTGGCATCCTATCACAGAACCACGCTTGAATTCACTGAGATCCTGAGAGCGACCCATTCTTTCGCAAATGTTTGTAGAAGCAGTCTGCATGTCAAGGTGCTTGATTTACATACACCTGTGGCTATGGAAGTGATTGGAAAACAATGAATTCAATGATTTGGAGTAGTGTCCCAATACCTTTGGCAATATGATGTACTGTATATGGTTATGGTTATCCGAGTTAAGAGCCTAATCAAACTTATATTTCCTCAAACTTGGCAGAGAATAACTGAATGTATCAGAGCACCAAATGTCTAACGTTATTCCTGTTTTGTTTGAGACTCTTACCGACTGAGGTGATGTCCGTGAAATGCTCCTCGCCCTCTTCAGCACTGATGAGGTCGTTTTTATTCTTCTTGGCCTTTGTTCTTTTCAACACTGGGCACAGAGAGACAAATCTTATTTGGGGTACTTCCTGACATGTGACGTGGCTGTTAGGTACTTCCTATCACTACAGTGGTCTGCAGGCTGCAAGGCAAAGGTAGACTTGATCACCTACACGGATGTGGAATGTCACCTGTTGTGGAAACTTAAATCATTCATTCATTTTCCAACCCGCTTTATCCTATTGGGTCGCAGGGGGTCCGGAGCCTATCCCAGAAGCAATGGGCATGAGGCAGGGAACAACCCTGGACAGGGAACCAGCCCATCGCAGGGCACACTCACACACTGTTACCATTCACTCACACATGCACAATTGCATACGGGGAATTTATTAACTCCAATTAACCTTTGGACTGTGGGGGGAACCAGAGTACCCGGAATTCATGCAAAGAACATGTAAACTCCACACAAATGTGACCCATGTCAAACGTTATCAAAAATATCAGTAATATCACTTATTTTTGTGGCGGAACTTCACTTATAACAGACATGGATGATTACTTTTTTACGCATGGATGATATTTCAAAAACTATACCCATATAACAGCAACCATTCAGGAGTCCCAGTCTAACCACTGTATTCTAGCACAAACAGGCAAGTACAGCAACACTTTTGGACAATGGGCACAGAGATCAGTGGACAAAATTTTGCAAAATGTCTGTCATTTCAAGTCTGGTCAGCTGAGACCTCCCAGTTCCTTCCTACAGTAGCTAGACACACCCAGCTCAGTTCTTTCTTGAAAGTAAGCCATCTCCATAGCTACGATAAAGTCATCACGAATGTGCAGCAAGTTCTGTGATTTATTCTTAGCTGCTTGTGTAACGGCTATCTTAATGAGCACAGAGGCAATTTGGCTTAACTGGATTACGATAAACTATCCAGTTTTACAGTAATTGTGACCAATGAGTGCCTACAGATAACTCAGACCAGGAGACTAGAGGGCAGCAGAGTGTGATATGATCAAATCGTCACCGTACCCTGTGCTGACACACTGCAGCACCTCCTCCTGTAATCCTCTGTAAATCATCCTGGCAGGTGTTCATTATCATTATCAGAAGCCATAATCATTTTGTGAAAATGTTATTCCAGGCTGCCCTTGCAGTGCCTCCCGTGGGGCATTCGCTGGCACGGTGGTTGAGAAGCTGTAAAGAGTGGCTTTACTAAACCTCAGAAAAGTGGTTTAAATTGTCTCTCTAGATGCGGGACATCTGACGGTACTGCGGGAAAGAGTCAGTATTGCAGCGGGTAAGCAATGGGAGAGTCAGTACTGCAGCGGGTAAGCAATAAGAGAGTCAGTATTGCAGTGGGTAAGCAATAAGAGTCAGTATTACAGTGGGTAAGCAATGAGAGAGTCAGTATTACAGTGGGTAAGCAATAAGAGTCAGTATTACAGTGGGTAAGCAATAAGAGTCAGTATTACAGTGGGTAAGCAATAAGAAAGTCAGTATTGCAGCGGGTAAGCAATGAGAGAGTCAGTACTGCAGCGGGTAAGCAATAAGAGTCAGTACTGCAATGGTCATGTGCGATCATATGACTTTGACTTTGGTCACAAGAACCTAGAGTAATAACCCTTAGCAAGAAAGATATTCGTTGATAAAAATATTCAGCTTTATAAAATTAATTAATATAATTTTTTTTCCATTAGATAGGAAACAAAGTCATTATTATTATTATCATTTATTATTACTACAAGTCAATCCGATTTCCATGTTTGTTCAGTACAGTCTCATGGTGACCTGGAGCCTGTCCCAGGAATCACAGACGATGAGGCAGGGGACAACCTGGACAGGATGCCGGTTCATCACAGGGGATATACACACATCATCATAAACCATTAGTATTTCAGCCATGCCAGTTTACCTGAACTGCATAATGTGGGAATCCAGGAGAATATTGGAATACTTGGATAAAACTTGTGCAAATACATGCACAGCCTGCACACTGCAGACCGCACAGAAGTCGAAATTACCTGAGACTGCTGGCACCTTGTACTGAATTCTGGGTAGCAAGGTTTGGTCTCACTCAGACCAAATCTCATGGGGGCCAATCATATTCACAGCTTCTAAGAGTTTGACGGGAGTCTATTTTGGCATCTCGTTGGCTTAAAAAAAGACAGATTTTTTTAAAAAGTAACTGCTTAATTATTTTAATTATCCTCTAAAGCACTAGATAAGCTGTGGTAGTGTGGTAATGCTCGTGCTCAAACTTACATCCTCCCTATTCACTGGACACATCCCAGTGTTTATCGCAGGAAAAGGCGTGTGCTGCAAACAGGAAGGACATTTCCAAACAGGCTGCATGTCTTTCTGCCAGTACTGACTATGTGTTCTTCAGCACCCTCCCCCATTGGCTGTGAAACACCACCCCC
>JAODKE010000125.1:7138912-7155496 GCA_026779605.1 Mormyrus hasselquistii
GGCTGCACAGCCCCCCCCCCCCGGCCTCCGGAACCCCCCCCCCCCCCCCCCCCCCTATAATCCAATTAAAATGTCTGTCTAATCCCCCAATTAGCTGCATCTCCAAAGACAGGCCTTAATTATGCACTCTCATTAATCGAGGGAGGGGTTGCCTCGCTAGCAGAGAAAGGGGGAGACGTGGTACATATGTGCAAGCCAAGGTTTGACAGCTTGACGGCATGATGGATGTTTAAAAGCGACAGGGGTGTCAATGAAATTTTATAATCATCCCTCAAGTGAAGAGGGGTGACAAGGCCCCTTCCTAAAATTAAGTGTCTTGTGTTTCCTTTCATATTTGTTTAACCAGCCCTCTCATAAGTCCATGGGTAAAATATAAACTGATTAGGTTAATGCAACAAGGGCCCAATTAGAGGAAAATGTGACAATTTAGCAGGTTATCTTGTCCCCTCTCCCCAGCTGAAAACCCTCATCAACAGCAGTGCAGTTTCAGCATCCAGGTCAGACATCCATCTCAATCCTCACCTGGGTTGATCTGATTCTTCTTGTACCAAGAGTCATCTACAGGGGCTTTCTCCTCTGCGTTCCTGTCTTCTTCAGCTAGTAGAACCTCCTCTGAAACCAAGAAAATCGGCCTTCAGGTGAGGGGGACGGACATACATACACGTATACATACGTGCATCAATACCTGCATGTTAAGGCACTTTAATGAACACAGAGATAAACAAAAAATCACAGATACCAAAGCAGACCTACAATTCTGCATGCAAACAAGCCTTAATAGGCATTCAAATACATATCAAAAACAACCTGGGGAACATTTAAAGTCGCCTAACAGGAAAAATAAATCATGGAACCAGGAACAACCATTCTGTGAATCCACATGTGTCAGGGAGCCATTTGGTACCACAAGGAGAAATCATCCCCGCCGACTTGGACCCCCAGCCATGTTTATATGCGTACGGACGTGCAGTGCAGACGTCCTGCTGCATGTCACTTTATTTACCAGATGGCATATAGGTGGGGGGGTGATAGGGGCGGGGCGGGAGGCAGATACATGCAAACTGCTGCCATCTGGCACACGAGTATGAATGCTTTGGGCGAGCCACCATGTGGCGGAATACTCGCTGAACGGAACCACAGGATCCGTTTCCATAGAACTCGGCGAAATCCACAGCTGCCAGTCACCAGATGCAAGCATCACATTGGTAATGAGTGTAAAAGGTGTAAACCAAAGGAGGCGTGGCTAACGAGGAAGGGGGAGGAGCCAGCCTGACCTGCCTTACATATCCACTCCAGGTACCCGGTCAGCTCCCGCTCAATCTGCTGCTGCCTCCGCAGCTTCAGGAACTCCTGGCGCTTCTCCACGCGCTCACGCTCCTTGGCGAACTCCCTGCAGACAGTGGGGGGCAGTACTTGAACATGCACACATCACGCATGCAATTGTGCCAGGGCCTGCATGGACTGGCTAGTGTCACTCACTCACAGCTGGGGTCACACTACAGCTACATGGGCATGCTTATAAAGACATGGTCACCTGCTCACGGTCATACAGGCACGATCACGTGGACTGAGTACAGCACAGAGAAGAAAGCAATCAGGATGGTCTTTATTGAAGCTGGAGGTACTGAAATGGTACCACTAAAAAAAAGTCATTTCTGTTCTTGGCTCAGTATTGAGTGATGTGTCACATTTGTCACATGTTGATGGGAAACACTATATTTTTAGCATAGCTATTAAGGGTGTGAGTGTGTTCCCTGAGATGGACTGGCGTTCTCTCCAGGGGTCCCCCCCCCCTGCCCGGACCCTACTCCGGAGAACCCATGATGTATTACAGATGCATGGAGTGCATAAACCCCAGCTGCTGATTGGTTATGTTTTTTTTGGACTGTTCAGTTGCTACTAATATTAATGATAACTGCTTATAGTACAGCCAAAAAAAGTCTCCAAAATCTTATCACAGACCTTCACTTGTCATGCAAATTGCCATCCTGACCGAAAATGCTCTGAAGATTGACATGGCCACACAGCTGTCTGGCGTAGTCAAAAAGCCCTAACTAGCCCACGCTAGTGGCTGGCTGAAAACAAACAGGACATTTAAATTAAATTGAAATTGTTTACTCATTAACAATCCTATGATTAATTATACAGTAATCAAGCTTCTGTCCGGGTCACAAAATGCTGGACTCAGCCCTTGGGTCCAGGATCTCGGAAGTCTGGAGGACCAGTGCCGTGTGCAGGCCATGCCCGGCCCCGCCCTGTCCGTCTGCCTTAATGGTAGGTGGGGTTTCAGGGTCCCAACGCAGGTGCTCAGTGGCGGGGACACGCAGGAACGAGCGCCGTCATAAATGACACATCCCTAGTGACTAATCACTCAGGCTGGGGTAATTAATCTCACTTTTTTTCATTCCTGGCTCCTCATTGGCCGAGTCATGCGTCCGTTTTGCTTCGGCGGGCTGTAAATATTTACCTGGAACATGGGGACCGCTGGCACACTCAAGTGTGATGACACCCCACAGACGCCACTAATGATAGCGGGGAAGGTTTCTGAGCAGCCATGGATTCACTGGGGTCCCCTGGTGCTACGAGTGGCGGTGTGCCATCCCACTGCCCCCCAATTAATCTCTGACCTCTGAGGAAATGGAGTGTGGATGACAGGGGCATCCAGGCTGATGTCACGCAGGCCGAATCGGGACACCGTGAGCCCGTAGCTTTAAAGCTACTAAGGCAGATTTGTTTCCAGTCGTTTATTGTCTTTTAGTTATTAATCACCTCTGTCATGTCACTTTCTGATGTCTCGCTCCCATGCCCTGAGCTTTGTGCTGTCATTCTGTCCGGATCGATTTCCAGCCACGAGGCCCCCCCCCCAAATCCCTCGATAATTCCAGTGTGAAGAAGTCACAGATAAACACTACAGAAAATTCAGTTAAAGGACTGATTGATTAGGGAAGACACATCCACTAGCTTTAAATGCGGTCGGCCTAACGAATCGTGACAGTGCGGCGCAGCGGCAGAGGCACGCAGAACGACCCTCATCCGTGACTCAACTATAGTCATTATGCTGATGATGCCACAGAAGCACGAAAGCTTCGGACTGAAATGTCTGTGTTTTTACAGTCTCATTATAACAAGATGACCTGACACAAAATTTTCAATGTTTGTTCTTTTTATGTTCATCAGAAACACAACACATAGGAAGAGCTTTAGCCTTAAAATCTTTGTTCAGTGTAATGTGCTGTGTAAATCCTTCTGGCTGTATTGCTTAGTCTGGCTGGGAGCTCTTCCTTCTGTCATGTATCTAGTATTTGCTGATGAATTCTTTGTTTAGTTGTACTGCTATAGGGTTGTCTGCGGCCTATCTGAGCAGCTATGGACAAAAGGGTCCTCTAAGCAACTGAAAATCCAATGAGAACCGAGCTCAGGGCCCTAGTGCCCTACTAAATTGTACTGCATGTTGGGGCTAGGGTTGAAGCATTCATCTCTCCCCATGCCCAATAAAATTAAACATTCATGGTTCCTAACAGGCACCAAAAAAGAAAAAAAAAACACAAGAAACTGATTTCAAAACAATGACAGAACAAAGCAGAATGTAGGCAAAAATATAATGCTGGGGTGTATCTGTGTGTGTGTGTATGTGTGTGTGTGTGTGTGTGTGTGTGTGTGTGTATGTTCCTAACAGAGAAAGAATATATGCCCCTTGGCTACAGAAAGAACCACATCCCGAATGCTGTAATTCTGTTTTGGCGGCGCTCCACGCAATCAAATTCAGATTTAATTTTGCATTGATAGATTAGCACGCTGGGTGGGGGGGGAGAGATGGGGGTGTGGAGATACAAGGTCTAGGAATTAGGAACCGGAGTTTGTATGAACACATGATGGGTATGAACCAGCGATTCTATGATTTTTAAAATTGCGGTATTTAAGACCATCCATCATTCATACAGTGCAGTCAGTCTCATCATTAGCCAGTGATGTGTTTTGAATCTGTGAGTGATAGGGGAAGGGCACTCCAGGGGCCAATCAGCTTTCAGCTGGGGTCAGTGACCCTGTGGCCCTGCCCCTATATACACCTTCTGGTCTGGACCCTGTTGGCCCAGCAGGGGCCAAACCAGCCTTGTGGTGATTGTGATGATACTGACAGCTCCATCGAATTCTGTGTTACCCATGTATACAAATGAGCCTGGAACTGCGTCTTACCCAGACAGGACACCAAGAACCAGGTTCAGCATGAAGAAGGACCCGATGATGATGAGGGGGATGAAGTACATCCAGTTCCACATGTTTCCTGAGGCGTCATTGGCCTGCGGACATGGAGACAGTGGTGGAATGAGGAAGAGGGACAGTAAACCAATCGCATCCCTCATTTCTGTAATATACCAGAGCAAAAGTAACAGGCCTGACTGAGACAATGAGTTGGAACTTGAAGGACACTTAGTTCCGAAGACATTTGGAGTTCAGTTATGGTGACACATGCTTGCTCAGGTGCTGATACTGCAGAGAAAAAAAGATCTAACAATGTTCTCCTTCCAACAGGAATGGCTTTGTTCTTTGTTCACTTGGGGGGCCATAAGTGCATTACAGTCAAGTGCTGACCGTATCACAAAAGCTGGGAGGCATCAGGGCAATAAACAACAGAGATTTTCTTTTGAAAATGACAGCAGCCCAACTACACTGAGGGAATCATTATTGCATTAATGCTGCCATTTCCCTTCATCATTCATACCACTCTCTGACGTCCAGGTCCTATGAAACACAGGCCGAACTTGGACCATGAGGCAGACCATCAGGACAATCATACAGCCTAAACGCCTGCAGAACTCTGAACCACGAAGTGATCTGGACAATGGACTAAGAACACAATTATACTCAGACCATTACTAAACCCTTCATGGATAATTCAAACACAACTCTAACCCTTTAACCTCCGTAACCGCGTCAACAATGTTAATTGGGGTGACCTGCCTAGCATACAACCTCAGCACATATTACGTCATAGTCCGAACAGCAACAGCACCAACCGATACACTACAAAACTGAAGACACACCATTCACCCAATGGTGCCAGATCATCAGCAGTCATCATTTGCTGATCTGTCCATCCAATCAGATTACCGGTCTCCCTACATTTACGTTATTATAAAAATAGTGCTGATCTGTGATCAGTGATATGTCTCTGTTAATAATAAAGGGCTTCTCTTTTTGTTCATCAGATTTTTCTGGGTGGAGCTTTTCTCCATTCCTTGTGGCAGGAATTGGCTTAATTTTAGCAGAATGACAGGTTGGGTTCATCAAACCAATCTGAGCAGCACTGAACAGTCATGAATTACAATGTCTGTGCCCAGACAGCCCTGATTGCATGCTAATTTAGGCTAACGATTTTAAAAACAAGACATGGGAGGTCTGACTTTACAAGAGATAAATTAAAACTGACAGTTAACCAGCTGCAGGGAGTCTTTAACAAGCATTTAGATCCTGGGGCTTGGAGTCATTTTCCCGCCTCATCGAACGTTCTGGTCGATCAGTGATCAGCTTGAACGCAAGCTGCAGCCAATCAAATGATACCTCCCTGAGCGATGCGCATTTCTCATTAAATGAAGCGTTTAAACGAGGGAGTGGGTGGGAGGTACTAAGTCCACAGATATTCACAAAAGCCAGTAGACAGGTTCTTGTGGCAAAGGGGGCAGTGTTATGATAGGGCACCGTCAACATGAGGTAGTTACCATGACAACATGGGGAAAAAAACACTAATAGAGATAAGAAGTGTGGATTACAGGGTTCCACTCTGGCAACCCAGCCTGAATACTTCTGCTGCTTCTCTGCAATAAGCGAACACACGATTTTCATCCATCTGGGGAGCAGCTACCCAGCCGAGAAGGTTTGGATGACGTCTTCGCACAGGCACAACACCGTTCCGGCAAGATCGGCACTGCTGGGCTGATAATTACTCCACACGGTGCCTCATTTTGAAAAGCAGGCGGGACAGACAGAAAGGCAGCTTTAATGGACAGATGGAGGTGGCATTAAGGAACTTTCAGGAAATATATGAAGTCTGTGAATAAATCTGCTCAGGTTTTGGATGAAAATCAGTTTTATGGCTCTACTGCCAGAACTATTCTGGAATTTTAACACCACACGGATCAGGTCTGTCACTATTTCAAAGGATGGATTTGACCCAGCGACCTCCTGTCCGTAACGCAAGATGACATAATGCTGTTGTGCTACTTATAGTCATAATAATGACTTTTTAAACAGGAGACTCAACACATCGTCATGCATGAAAAAGTATGATACAGAAATAAAGATCTTTTTACATGTAGACACCATAATGTCTGGATTGAACGGGCAGATTCTCAGTCCAGATCCCAGGTACTGGTTATTCTGGTACTACCAACCAACTAGGTAATTGATGGCTGCAAGGTTAATAATATGCCAATACCTCCAACCTCTGAAGCTTGTAGCTAGTTTGTAATGTCAATTATATGGTCTAGAATAAATTTATTTGCATGAGGTTTGCATGAGGTGTTCATAAGTTCATAAGTTGGTGTCTTAGCCACTGGAAAGGTGCATTCATCAAAACACAGACAGGCAGGCAGTTCCTCCTTAAAACTGTATTAACTATGCATGATCTTGCCCAAACACACACACACAGCTTCGTATTCATAGGTTTGTCGAGATCATCTGGAGAAAACCCTAATCCCAACAATGTCGACATTATCCCCTACCCAGCCCTAACCTTAACCATAAGTAACCAAACAAATTACATGACATTTGGCTTTTTTAGTTTTTTGATTACTGTCAGAATTTTTTTTTTTAATTGATTTTCCCCTTGTGGGGACCAAGAAAATAGCCTCCACAATGTCAAAATGACAGCATTTTATCACATTGTGGGGATATTTTATACGTACTTTATACATAACCTCCCACACACAGACGTGCATGCACACCATATCACCTCTGTTTTACTGAAGGAGACAGTAAGACATGTAAACAGAATGCTAAGACCTTCATAGGGCATCACCTGAAATACTTACATTGCTGAATTTAAACTGTCCCCCAAGTTCTAACTACACTATAAGCTTCTCCCCCAGCTGTTATTACAGCAACCGGTGTGCAGCCTTAACTGGCTTTTCTCTCTCATTTGTTTGTACCCCCCACCCCAGCTGACCCCACCACACCCCACCCCACCTGGGTCAGTTGATCAGTGTGATGCAAGCAGCCAGCCCCCAAGGTCACCACCAGGTGAAGAGAATCGCAAAATTTCCCAGCAGTACCCCATCTAGTTGATGTTTGGAATGCCTATCCCCCCCACACCAAGTTAATATCCAGAAAATTAACAGAAAATTGCTTTTTCCAGCAATTTCCCAAACATTGCAGGTGCCCGGTTTTCTGTGTACTATAATGAGATCACTACACTTCTGCATGAGCCCTGACTGAGTTGATAAATACTGGACACTAATGTCAGTGTTCCTTGGCAGGGAGGGGGTGATAGGCCTGGTCGTCCAGCAGACAGAGGATAGGTTCACCGTGGTCTCCATGGTTTCCAACACTCCTTAGCAGCAGGCTCTCGGATGATCATAGGCCCCTTACTGCTGAAATGGGGCACCTCACAGAGAGACCTGTCAGCAGAAACCAGCCCTCAGCAGATATAAACTACAGGTCATGCCACCTTCCTGTGAAATACATAATCAGACCTTGAATCCCACTGCATGCATTTAATGACCTTATATCTATGCAGACAGTGCTGCTATAAACACAACAGTGTGGTCCTGAAAAACCTCACATTCACTAAAATCCTGAACTAAACTGCACATATCCAGTAGGAAAAATAGGGCTAGGGCAATGTAACTCCACAACTTAGTAACTCAAGCCAAACAAAATGAATGAAATAATAAAAACAGTGATATCAGTGGCCACTAATGTATAGTATTAGTATTAGTGTAATTACTAATGTAATTTTATGCATTTTAAATAATAATGCATCAACAAATGATATCAAACATCTCCGTTGGGTTTTATAAGCCTCACGAGAATTGCCTAGTAACAGCTTCAGCCAAACATGCCGAACTCACTAACGTGTCGATTGCCGAGGGTCAGGAGTTAAGATGGCTAAAACGACACTTCTTTTTTGCACAGAGAGCACCATCTAGTGGGGTCAGAAAACACAGCAAATGGTTCATGAAGTATTGTTTTGGCCATCAGGAGTAGAGCCGCAGCCACCATGCGGCCGGGCATGCACGCAGCACAAAAAAAGCCTTTTACCCATATGCAAACAAATTTAGAAAAGTTAATATTACATAACATAAATGACATAAGAAGGGGAGAGGGAATGGAGATGTGGCCTTTTCTCCCGCCCCTGTCAATCAATCGCTCCAGTTATATGTGACCCTGCAACGTAGCTAATTCCGTCACATCCACATCTGAACAGGGCTGTCGTTATTCCACTGCCACACCATTTTTGTAACGACAGTGTTCCATGTTAAATTAATATTGCCCAGGGGTAGAGGGCAATGAACTGAGCAGGAGACGAATGAGAAAGGGGGGTGGGGGGTTGGGTTGCTCCACAGACAGGTATAAAACAGGGCCCCCCTACCTCCCCTCCCCCATCCATCATGATCTCACCCACTTAGGTGAAAAAAAAGTATTTTAGTTATCTCCATGAGGAAATTCTCTTTTCACCTACTCCATCTTGCTCTCCATAGGTGAGAGCAAGCTCAGCAGCGAAGAGGGGGAACCACAAATACCTCACCCCCACATGACAGATCCAGGTGCGTGGGGGGGGGGGGGGCAGCTGTTCTGCTCTAACTCTACCACAGCAAGCGCTGACTCATGCTCCCCACTTTGATCTCCCACTGCCGGTGTCAGCCACCTCAAGCCCCCCCCAACAGCCTCACCACACTCCCTCTGCCGCCGTAAGAAGCAGCTGCTTAGAGCAGAGGTCTGGATCACAGTGGTGAAACCAGCGTGAAAGACCATCTGATTTAACATCCATATCTAGGTCAGAATGACCTCTGTCAAGGCCGTCTAGTCTAGCAACTCAAGTGATTATCAGGTTAATTTATATTCAAATTGTAACAGCGGCCTATTTATAAATTGTGTTTATTATTATCAGTTCATTTTCTCCCTCAAAGTCACTTGTGATGTTAATTACTGACATTTTTACCTGTTTTGGGAGAAAAATGTCACTGAGCTGTCAGATCTTCAACCACTGCGCAACCTGCTGGCTCAAACATTTTTGAAGAAACCTTGAATAAGTATAACACAACTGCAGCCATGGAGCAATAGTTCAAATTAAGGTCAATAGTTACTTAAAACCAAATGATCCACAGAGAGATAGGCACCGGGGTTGACTGTATATAAGAGTTAGGGTTTAACTGAGTAAAACTCACCCCCTACAGATTTAGTGGTGTGAGCTGGACACTCTTGACATGCAGTGTGTGGCTCAGAGGGTTAGAACCCCTGATCGGAAGCTCACTGGTTCAAATCCCAGGGTTGGCAGAGTGGTGTCACATAACCATAGTTACTCCAGGGACTGCCTAAAAGGTCTTTTTCACTGAAGGATAAGGGTGCTGGACATACTATGGCACTTACACCAGAGCCCTTGTGCAACCACTAGGCAGACATTGTGAAGGTAGCATGTGGACACGAGTTGTTTGTTAAAAACCAGGTGCATGACCTTCCTGTTCTGCAAAGGTTATCTGACAGTCATATTTCAGTGATGATCATATGGTTAGTGAAGCACCTACGTGGATATTATGACCGATAACCGATATATTACAGTCTAATATGAGGAGGTGAGGTGAAACTTGGCAAGCTTGTCAGCAAAGGTGAGCGATTTTTTATTCTGTGATAAACGAAAGATTGCTCTTCGGATCAGATTTTAAAATGAATTATAGTAATACTAGTAAAAAAAAAAATGTGATTCACCTTTTCTCATGCTACCCTCCTGCTAAAATGACTTCTCCATTTACGTCCATGAACTTCCTATTGGCTGCGCCAACAACATGGCAGGTCATCAACAAATATGAACTCTGGCCTCAAGGTCGTCGAGCCACATGATAGAAAGTCATACAAATGAATGGGCTTCTGCATGCAGGAGAGCATTTGCAGTGTTTGGTGAGAAAAGGCCTTCTCAGTCGTACATTGCTTTGGATAAAAGTAAGTACATATATAGAATATCCATATAAAGAAGACGTATGCCTCCCTGGGATGGTCTGGATTCATCTGAATAATTGTAAGTGAGGACCATAGACGACCATGTCAACCTTCCATCAAGGGAGCCACGTTGCAAGGCACGAAAGGCCCCATCACTGGCTTACAGGCGATAATGGACAGATCACTTCTGCTGCAGTAATAAATGGCTCCCAGTTGGCCTTCTGGATGAGCTCTCACCTGTCAGACCTAAACATGAAGGGCTGCAAGATGAAGGCTCATTGGACCATCGATGAAGTAGCTAAATGCTTATTGAGGAATACAAATGTGTATGAGCTTCACTTAGATTACAACTGAGCCCTACTGGCACACTGGCAGCAGCTACAATCACGTCACTGTCCAAGTTACCTGACATACACAATCCTCTGATTGACGGGTTCCAACAAAGATTTCTTAAAAAGGAGCAAGGAGCTTTGAAATTGACATTCCCCCAAGACTTCAAGCAGTAATCATGAGAAAAATGTGTGAACAATCCCCTTCCAAGCACTATAAAAATCCAACATGCAGTGTAGCGAGAACTTCACAGCAAAACAGAGAAAACAAAATAAAGCAAAGGGAGTCAAAGCAAAGTAAAAACAAGCAAAAAAAGCTAAAAAAAAAAAAAAGAAACATACAAAACAAAAGGAAGTAAAACAAAGCAAAGGGAGTCAAAGCAAAAACAAGCAAACAAAACTAGACAGCTAGAAAAAAGAAAAAACAAAAGGAAGCTAAACAAAAAGAAGCAAGGCCAAAACAGGCAAATGATTGTGTACATCACAATAATGATTGTGTAAATTTTCATGAACCCACATAATCACGACTAACCACTTTGGAGCAATGTAGGCCATACTGATCTGATGTCGAAGTTATCGAGAAGCCAGTGAAGCCTGCCTGAGGCTAACATACGGTCCGGTAGCTAAGTGGGTATCCATAATCTGGGGGGACCTGCAGTGATTCACGCCTTACTGAAAGGGAGACTGAGCCAGCTGGGCCATTTGGAAACAGCAGGTCCCCGTTTACCACCCAGACCTGCAAACATTGCCCCGGACTCTGGCCACAAATGAAACACCAGGACCTGATGGAGAGACAGGAAGTATGGTCATAAAAAAAAAAATCGTAAAAGTCACAGAAAATACTCTGGAACATGTATGAGCATGTGGGGGGGGGAGGTGTAAGCAAGGTTATTTTTTTGTTTGTGTGGAGATTTCCTCCAGGTACTCCCGTTACTTCTGACTACCTTAAACGAATTGCTGAATAATTTAACTGATGTCTGCATTGTCAATACTGTGTGTATGAGTGGGGTGATGTGTAGCTCAAGCATATTAGGATACTGTGCCTGGAAGGTTGCTGGTTCAAATCCCAGGGTTGGCAGAGTGATTACATGAGCCCTTGACCCCCTATGGCTTCAGGGATGGTCTGACCCTGCTTTCTCAGTGGCTCAGCTGACCGTGGTTCCTCAAAATGTCAATGAAAGCCTGAATGTATAAGGCATCTTGGCCAAAGTACTCCTCTACTATGAGCTTCCTGGGCTCAGAATCACTGTGGCCCATCCTGGATAAACATCATTATGGAAAATGAATGGATATCATGATAGAAGGAAAACAGAGGAAAAAGAGCAAGATAGAGAATCCCTGCTGCCTTCATCTCCAGGGCAGCTGTGAATGCAGTCGCTATTGCGATCGCAATCTGTGAAGCAGCGATCGTCACGCTTCTCCCGCTAATGGATAAACGGAAGAGAAAATGTAACTTTAATTACCTGTTGGTTGCAAATTTAAAACATGTTAATCACATCCTACTCAGCCGCCAGCCTTCATTTGAGAAGTGGAACGGTGAGCTTGTCTGCAAAAACTGTTATCGGAATCAGCTACCCAGCTTAACGCCAGCTGTCATCAAAATTGGGGATTTCTCGGCCATATGAGAAGACGTGGAAATGAGGCAGATACTGGAGCCTGGATGAGGAGATTTCTGTAAAGGATATCTGAGGCGCTGCGGGTCTACAGTAATATCCTGAGCCACCCTCAAGGGCTAAAAGAGGCGAGCTGGGGGAACTGTGGGATGGCCTCAAACAGAGTGGTGATGCAGGGCTACGGGAACGCAGAGGACTTGCAGTCACTGGGGCAGCCTGTGCCAGTCGAGGAGGAGATCGACAGGATTAAACCCACCGGAGCGCCTTGTAGGACACGGACTAGACCGCACATGATCCACTGAGAGTACCGCAGCCAGAACTGCAGTGGCAAAGGGTAGGGCTCTTATTCTGAAATATTTGCACCAATTTCTTCGTAGAATAAAAGTGTGTAATAGAAAAGCATAACAAATGTGCAAGCATATAGGCTGAAGGTGTTCCACGTAAGCCTTCATAAGCCATCGTATCTGGGTTTCTGTCCCAGGCATAGTGCCCAGTGTCTGACTGTGCCAACATTGTCCACAGCAAGTGTCCCAGACTGCCTTACGCTGCCCCAGTGTGTGTCTGCATCTGCATGTACATACATCAGCCTGTGTGTGTCTCTGTGCATGCATGGGCCTGTGTCTATGTGGTGACTGTGTGTGTCTCAGTGTCTGCGTGTGGTTACAGTATGAATATGTGTTTGTGTCAGTGTGTCTGACTGTGTGTTTGTTAGTAGATATAGTGCGTGTGTCTCTGTGTGTGATTACAGTATGTGTTCATGTTTGTGTGTCTGACTGTGTCTGTGAGTAGATATGGTGCATGTGTCTCTGTGTGGTTACATTATGAATATGTGTTCGTGTCAGTGTGTCTGACTATGCCTGTGAGTAGATATGGTGCGAGTGTGTCTCTGTGTGTGGTTACAGTGCACACAGTCATCCAAGCAGATCAAATCTGTGCCCAAAGAGCAGAAAGCAGATGTCAGATTTTAAAGGACGATGGAAGGCAGAGAGAGGGGGAGAGAGAGCGACCCTCAGCAGCTGTCAATCGCCGAGCTGCTCTCAAAGCAGGGAGCCTCACCAGAGCCACTCACAGACCGAACTTCAAGGAGTCGGTGGGGTGAGAGAGATAGGCGTGGCCTTTGGGACACAAGACCCCGGGGTAACCATAACACAGGTATAGGTGTTTACCACAGAACAGGGACATAAGACACAGATAAGAAATCTGATCAAATAAAAGATGGCAGTAGTGAAAAGAGCCAAACGGCTTTGTGCAGAGATGTCTGGAGTGCAGGCACAGGTTGCACTCCGTCAGCCCCTCCCCCCCCCGGACCCTGGTGACATCTGGCCACATTCAGAAGTTCGGAGGCCCAGACAAACAGGCACACCCCTCCCTGTCTCCCTGCACGTGAGCAAAACACAGCAATATAGATACAATATATGAGCTGCTTCCCATCTACTGTACCTGTCTGCTACCCCACTGCCCCAAAGAAAAAAATAATCCTATAATCCCAGGCCGAGAAAACTTGGCTTTCAGATTTTGGGTTTTATCCAAATTGGTTGGATCTCGGGGCTCAGAGCTATAGACAATTTCAGGAAGCCAGCGTGCGTGGCAGCTATATCGTCACAGTCCTGTGGAGTGGGATCAGACATGATTGGACTCACACTATCTTACTCGGAGCATCCAAATTCCGATCGGCCTACTGAAATCTCCCTGCCCACCCCCCGCCGAAGCGGGACTGGCAGCCGGTAACTCACATTGTAAAGGATGTCCACCCAGCCCTCCATGGTGATGCACTGAAAGACAGTGAGCACAGCGAACAGGATGTTGTCGAAGTTGGTGATGCCGAAGTTGGGGCCGATCCAGTACTCTCTGCATTCCGTGCCGTTGGGGCACGTTCTTGCTGGGGCCTCGGTGCCACACGGGAATTCCTCTACCCGCTCCTCTGTAGACACACACACACAGGCTTGTAATTATATCTTTGTGGGGACTCTCCATTCATTTCTATGGGGAAAACCCAGCCCTAACCTTAACCAAAAGTAACCAAACAAAATACATGACTTTTGGCTTTTTAACTTTTTTGATTGCATTCACAGATCAAATGGTCCCCATCACATAAAAAACAGCATTTGGTCCCCACAATGTAATATAAACCTAATCCACACACACAGAAATATGACAGGTGGGGTTACTTAAAGATGTACACAGCATGTCCAGATATATAAAGCAGGACATATTTATAAGGATAAAGAAACAAATAATACAGGCAAACTTACATAAATATATACAAACAGTACATACACAAATGTATAAAACAGTTTTATGAGGACACAAATGATGACAGGTGTGCTTACATATAGATATACACACAACATCTGAACAAATATATAACACTGGATATCTCTCTCTCACACACACACGCACACATGCAGACACACAGAGCATCCAGTTGATGACTCATCCTGGGGTTTTTTAACAGAGGGAAGACCGTTTGCAGTTCTGACCATCATGCCCCACAGCCAACTCCTAAAATAACCACACGCGCCACCTTCAGCAGCGACTTGTCAGCACCTCTCATGCCACCAACACACACCACCAGCCAAACGTGCAACACCCCCCACCCCCCCCAACTCTCACACACACACACACACACACATACACTTGCCCATACAGTAGAAGCGCTTCAATTTGCTCCATTAACTCCTGCCTGACAAGAATCCCCTCTCCCTCCTCAGACGTCTCATGAGGGCTGCCGGATTACGCTCCGGTTCACAGAACCCGGGGGACGGAAGAACCGGAGATCCGAGATTTAAGCAAGGAGTGTTGAATCAGACAAACATAAGCTGTATTTATTCTTTTTCTGAGATGCAAAATATTTGCTATTAACATTAAAATCTCTCCCTGTCAAAGGTTATCCATCCTTTCGCTCTGCTGCATGCTCATGACCTTCCGTGTCTGACGGGGGGATATTCAGCTGGCTTGTCGTCATCATTTAGGACCTATTCTGCTTTGATTTAGTCGCCCCTAGAGCACTCAGCTCTTTGATTTGATACAAAGTCAGAACAGTATGTCAGTCTGGACAGAGGTTGATGTTGTGCACCTTTAACTGTCAGCGTGGGGGAGAAAAGGCCAGGTCACCACGGCGGAGAGGAGCCAGACACTCCCACGGCGGATACAGGAGGAAGCACCCCAGGTAGGATAAACTTATATAAGCCAGGACTGACTCTGGCACGGCACCATTACATTGAGCTGACCCCCCGTTCTGTAAGTGCTTGATAAAGATTGATGCTTAAGTCAATACAGAATCAACTGCAGCTCACCCAAGAATCTGCCAAAGTTTTATACAATATTAAATATATTTTCCATTTATACAAATACTGAATTCTGTGTTTCTTTATCTTATACACATGCATATATTTGGGGTCAGGGTGCATAGATCGTTAAATCACAGTCAGAGTGTAATACTGCATATAGCTCAAAATCACATCCAATCATAGATTTTAATTGCAGTACGACAAAGATACGGAGTTAATGGTGTTACAGTCAAACCTCCCAGTAATTATGTGTCAGATCGTAATGGGTCAGAGGTCTAGAGGTCAAAAGTTGAATTCTGCCAATTTAATCGCAGCCCAAGGAAAAGCCTGACAACATAAACTCTGAAACAGCAGGTACCAGCTGTCAGTGGAGGTCCGCAGAGGAAGGAACGTCACTGAGCACCGGGACCTTTGGATAGCCAGATAGGTGCTTTGGTGTAAAAAAGGAAAAAAAAAAAGATTCACTGAAGGGAGCTAAAGAGCAGAGCTGAAGCGCTGTGGCTTATGACAGGCTGACAGGAAGTGAAAAGCGATACAATTGGAACAAAGCAAACAGCCTCGCCTGAGGTGAGGATCCCGGTTTTTCCTTAACCTGTCATGCATGGTTGTGAGGCGCATCTCAACCAGCACGCTGTCATCTCGTCAAAAAAACTAAGCCCTGAATGGTGGGGGAGTGGGTGTTTGGATAAATATCACACGAAGCAGCAAATCGGCTTAGCGGTGGCCGGCCCACAGTCCGCACTTACGTGACACCGGCTTTGCAGGGGATGCCAGCAATCGCCTGGGTGTCTCCAACAAGCCCAAATGGTTAAAAAAAAAACCTGATGATGTATGAGAGATGCTAGTTTGTGAAGACCCTCCCCAGAGACTCAACAGGAAAGCATTGCAAAAGGACGCCTCAATCCTGAATTGTCTTAAACTCTTCCATCTACACAGAGGCAATTCTATGATGTTATTTTTTTTTAAGATGGGGGGCATAAGAGGGGCTATAATTTACACAGAGCATCCAACCTTATTATTCAATGATAAGTTTTGAATTGGTGAGTGACAGAAGAGGAGGCACTCCACAGGCCAATCAGCTTTCAGCCCCTGTGGCCACGCCCCTGTAAATGCCCAGCCAGGTAGCTCCTTAATAGGGGTGTAGCTTGTCACATGACTTGTCATCACAATCTAGGTGTGTACTCATCAAATCTAATCGAATGT
>JAODKE010000125.1:7155596-7171934 GCA_026779605.1 Mormyrus hasselquistii
CTAATCGAATGTCTAAGTTGGTTCGGGTGCTGGGCGGGGGCGGGGGGGGGGGGGGCATATATGATGCAGACTATACTGTACAACAGCTACACCCCCTACCCACGACTCAGCCACGCCCTCGTGTGGTGGTCACAGTCCCACAGCCAGATCTCACCTGGTCAGTCCTGCATAACAATGCCAGGTTCTGACAGCGAACATCAAACAGTGACCGCGGCCAGCAACCAGTGACTCAGAAAGTCTGGAGAAAGGTGCAGGAAACAAAGCACTTAATCCGCCCACGGTCAAACCCTGAATCCCTAATTGGTAAGTAATATCTAAGGCAGTGATTGCTTAAGTGAAAAAATGCACAGTTTAATAACAATGTCTAATCCCACAGCGGCACCCTGAAGGGGAAGTTCTGGACCTAGAAATCTGTACTTCTGCTCTCAGCCCTCTGACTCGGAGGCTTTTAAACAAAATTTATAACCCGCTTTTGCCTGCCTGCCTTATCTGTGCATTAAAAATGTTGTCTTGTAAACAGCCGTGTCTCCCACATACAAAATGCCCCCCAGAAAAAAGACTGAACGGGGACTAACAACATGGCGATGAAGCTGAAGGCGATCGCCGCCTCTGACTCAGCGCAGATAAACTGTTTATATTTAAAGCTGAACAGTTAATGTGTCATCTGATACCCTGTTCCTTTAATAGTCCATTGCTAATTGTGCTGAATGTTTTTTATTGTTTTGTTACAAAATATTCAGTGCAATAAACACTGAAAAAAGCACATCTAGTATCTGAGGGATAACAGATCGCGATATACATCCCACACGCGCGCAGACACACACTCACAGGTGCACAGGTCTGTCCGTTACCATATTTAGCTGCTATCAGTATGACTGATATTCTGGAGTAATAAGGGGGAAAAATAAACAACTGATGCACAGAAAGCTTTGAAGTGCAGTCTCCCTCAAGCCCTGGTCTTAGAGGAATGTCAAACGAGGAAAGGTTAGTTGAGCTAAATCTGTTCAGCCTCGAGCAAAGGAGACTGATGGGGGACTTAATCCAGGTCTATAAGCTTCTAAGAGGTTTGGATGCTGTTCAACCAAATAGTTACTTTAGCATTAGTTCAAATACAAGAACTCGTGGCCATAGGTGGACATGGAGAACATTTCAAACTAGATTTAAGGAAGCACTTCTTTATACAGCGTGTAGTCAGATTATGGAATAGTCTTCCTGATAATGTAGTGCAAGCTGAATCCTTGGGTTCATTTAAATCAGAGCTAGATAAGATTTTAACAACTCTGAGCTATTAGTTAAGTTCTCCCCAAGCGAGCTTGATGGGCCGAATGGCCCCCTCTTGTTTGTATAGTTCTTATGTTCTTATGTTCAAACCAAGCACAAGCACAAGTTGTGTAGCACCTGTGCAGTTCCACTGACACTTTTTTCCATAATCCATAGGCCAAGATCATCTGGTTCTGATGAATTTTAAAACCAGAGCCTTCACTGGTCATACAGGTGTGTATCATCTGGGGGCGGAGCGGAGGGCAGGGCGGAACCATACTTGTGTCTAACTTGAAGCAGGTATGGTGGAACTTCCCCATGTAGAACTCCACGCCGATGATAGCGAACATGACAATGGCGAAAAAGAGCAGCAGGCCAATCTGCAGGAGTGGCACCATAGCCTTCATGATTGACTTCAGCACCACCTGCAGGCCTGGAGGTAGAATAGCAGGTTTCACTTATTGACAGAGGCACCAACAGAAACGCACACAAACATTCACCAGCCTTTTGAAGCTCATAATCTGCTTTACTTCATTTAGTAACCCAAACTTGCTCCTGTCCATTCCTGAGTTTCAAGCTCATAAACATTGTGAACTTCAAATTAACTTGGTGATTCTCTTGGTGACATGGTTTCCTATAACGGGCGTTGTCAAAGGTCGCGGACGTGTCTTCGAGAACGTGCCTCCTACATTCTCCATGGGCGTAATCTTTGCCTGGAAATTACCCGGAGCATCTCGCGGGGGAATATAGGCCATTGAAACATGACTAATCTCATCTTTCCCTGGAAAGATCCGATGGCTTCAGGAGAACTGTACAGACAGTCTCCATGGCTCCCACGCCATGGCAACCACAACACCCAGGACTGGATATGTTGTAATTACTCGTCTGCCTCTGAACACCCTTCCCAGAAGCCTTTGCTCTCAGTCTAGCAAAGCTGCAAGAATTTACATCCCCCACTTAAGCTTCAGGGTCTTCTGACTCCACCAGACCTGATTAGACCATCTCTTTTGCAGCTTTTTGCTTAATTACAATTCTTTTGCTTTATTACATTGCAAACTAATTAATTACTGTACTTAATCTGTCCAAAACTGACATAAGTGTGGTTTCTGTTCAAGCTAAACACTTAATTGCAGTAATTATTACTCCAAGGTTTTACAGCTTCTCTTTCACTGCAAAACTAATGCACTGTTTTCCAAATCGGTGAGTCAGTGTAGCTGGGAACTGGCCGTCCTTTGTAAGTCGGCAGTGAGCCCCGTGGTGACCATTGCAGGTGACTTACTGGGAATCCCTGACACCAGTTTCAGTGGCCTCAGCACACGCACTGCCCTGAGTGTCCTCAAGTCAAACTGCGACCCCACAGTAGTCAGAATCCTGCAAAGACACAAACAGAGTTTTGTTAGCGATGCCAGGTCCCAACATGAAGGGCAGCCATCCCTGTGACCAAGGGGTCGTCACCAAGTGGACATGTATATGAAAAGCACAGTTATGTGGGTAGTAAGAAATGGTCTCTTCCTATTGGACAAATCCCTCTGAGGACTTCCCTTTGATGATCAACTCCTCCGCACCTGATTGGCTAGTTCAACCCCTCATCCAAAATGCCAGGCAGCCATTTTGATGGCTTTGAGCTTTCCAGAGGGAAAATGTTCTCCGGCAGAATATTGACCACAATAACTGTGATGAGTCACTGGAGGACAATAAATAGTAAAAATCAATAAAAGTCACCATATGAAATCACTCAATCATTCATCCATTGCGATAACCTCACACCCAGGGTAGGGCTGTGGTGAGGCAGGAGCCTTTCTAGCACAAGACATAGGGCCGGGGACACCCCGTCTGGACGCCAGTCCGCCACAAATCATACACTCGCAATTGATCGAACAGAAACACAGAACAAATTAAAAAGATTACAAAAGAACACCTAGTCATTTCCAGTCCCGTTCTGCCCTTGGCTCTGCGGCGCTGACAGATAGACAGTGAGACCCAACACCAATCTGGCGACACCTCAGGACACACCTGTCCCCAGCGCCTGTGTCCATTGGCTGCGGAAATAGACGGATTGCGACTCACATTCCCTGGAGGTCCAAACGCTCTGGATTTCTTTGGAAAATCCTTAGCGAACAAGTTAAAGGAAGGCGTACGCGTGATTTGGACAAAAGGGGTGGAGAAGATGAGGCCACAGGATCCCACCCGGTATCTGGCTACTGAAGATCACCAGGTCACATCGAGGGAGGGGCCCTGCTACTGAACCACTGAGGCGCCCCAGTTAACAATCCCAGTGGGTAAACTGGTAAAATCATAGTGGCTTTGTAATTAAGTGTCGGCCAAGTCAGATTTTTTAAATTAAAAACAGTGCATATTAAGATAGCAATTTTATTGCCCAGCTGACACTGTGCAAGAGACATTTTCCATCCACATACAGAGGTTATTATTTTACTGGAGCAGTCTACTCAAGGATTCAACAGCATCACCATCTGGGATGTAAATGGATGTCCTTAACCACAGCGCCACCTCTTGGTACAAGCTGGAACAGAACTAAATCATCTATCCAGGATGGACTTAGAGTGTGAGGCTTACTACATAACATGATGTTTCAGCCTAAATCGTCTTAGGTGGCCTTCGGGTTAAAACCACAGTTACCAGGGAACGGACTGAAAGGCTGCACATAACATCCAGGGGGGGAACGGAAAGAAGAAAAAAAAAAAAAAAAGACAAAGAGAGAGGAAAGAGATAAGTGCAGCGGCGGGTTGATCTAATCCCGTCACGCACACGCACATCTGACAGCAGCGAGCCAGGCGAGGGGGAGAAGACAAGGGTCATAGTCCAAACGATAAGCCCAGACTAAACCAGCTTAATTCCCATCCCCCAGCAGGCGTGTGTGTGTGTGCGTGTGTGTGTGTGTCCATCACAGCAGAGCCCAGACCCTCAGCGACATATGGTCTATCAGGATCAGGTCCCCTTGTCCCAGTACCTCCGAAGCATCTTCAATCCTCATCGTTTTTCTCCTTACAGTTAAAAAGCACTTCCTTACTTTCCATGACGACAGTGTCATGCGTGTTAGAGGTCATATGAGGTAATGGGTGTGGGGCAAGGGGGGGGGGGGTAGGACTACCTCATAAGCACTGCCAGTGATCACCCCTCCAGGGATCTTCAGCACAGACAAATGTCTCCATGACAAGACTGACCCGTATCCTTAGTAAAAAGCTACTATGTTTCTAGATACCATGTCTGCAGTAAACATTTCATTTTATCACAACGGTCATGAGAATTCACCATGGTGTCGACCTCTGCCACCCTCTCATATTTTGAACCTACCCCCCCCCCCCCACCAAAAACCCAGCCAACATCTGTCATCAAACGAAGGCAGGGAGCCACGCTGCCGTGGAACTGCCAGCTACAGCCAGGGGGCCCACAGCTGGCGGCTCGCATTAGCGGCAGTGAAAGGGACGCACGCACACACTGGGTACCACAGATGACACGACAGTTGGCAGAAGAAATGCGATGACGCAGGATGGACAGTCGAGCGCCAAGAGAAGCCGCATGTGAGCGTCGGAGCCGTGTAAAAGCACACAAAGAGCCCAAGCTAAAAGCATCTCGGCGTGTCTGAAGAGGGATTGTAAGCTTACATTTACATTTATTTGTGCACAAATTCCAAACGGAGGAAGGGCACCAACCAGAAGAATAAAAAACTGCACTGGCCAGTCAGCCGGGCAGGGGGAGAGGACATCAGAGCGCCCCCTGGTGATCAGCTGTGATCGCGCAGGCATGGCGGCTGCATGCGGGAGACGACGTTACCAAGCTCACGTCATGTCAGGCATGATGAATCATTAAAAATGAATGGTTAAAAACAGAGGCTAATGTTCTCCAGCAGCAAACCTGCAGGTGATTCCAAAGAACCTGTCACCGTCATTATTCAGGACATCTCTAACACACAAAATAACAAAGGCCAGCCACAGGCTGAACCTGAACTTTACCAAACTTTCTCAGTCAGAGATCCATCAAAGCCACAGACTGCTTTCTCATCAAACTGAAGACTTCAAGGAATCCCAGCACAGAACACATGGAATTTTATCCCTTTTCATTTATGGTAAAAAGAAAAAAAAAAACTCTTTTCTGACACCCTACTAGATTTCAAGGGCAGTATCACCCTGGCTCTCTCTCTCATGAACCTTAGTTGCCCTCATCTTGGGGGGGCGCTGTGTGGCGTAGCATACTAGGCCTGTCTGCCTGAGATCAGAAGGTCATTGGTTTGAACCCCATCCTTGGCTGACTAGTCACATCTCCAGTAGGCCCTTACAGCAAAATAAAATGGCGCACCCTGTGTTCAGACCACAAGTTTTATTCCTATGTGTCTCTCACAGAAATGGTATCCAGAAACTAAGGAATTCCTACGTACCTGTACTTGTTTAATCTGCTAAGTTTTAAGCGTCATTTCCTTAAAACTGCACTTTCCCACAGACCCAGTGCTTACCTGTACTGCATATTTACCTAAAAGGGGCCTTAACTCAACCACCGCTGACTGCACACAGTACACCTGAAAGGGTTAATGCGTTAGGGTTGATGTCTCCCCCCGACAGATGTGACCCAGCTTGCCGTTGTCATGGATACAGCCAAGCAGGGCAGTTTCGTCGTGCCGTCTGAGGCGTCAGCGTTCAGGCTGCCTTTTACTCCAAAATATTCAGCACGTATTGAAGAGACACGTGGTGCGTTGCCAAGGAAACCACCGAACAATGTTCCCGAAAAATAAATAATAAGAGGTTAATTTAATATACTACGGAGGGACCACAACACCTTTATTTACTGTCAGTGCAGTAATAACCTGACTGATGAGAATGTAAATACAATTCGAGCAGCTGAGGATCGTCTTACATAAAGAACCACAGGACACAGTGAATATCACAGATAACCTACAGGAACTGTCAGGACTAACATACAAAATGTCCTGAAGGAACCACATGGACACAAGCAGGGCATGTGGAAGAACACAGATAAATAAAATGTAAAAATGTATCTATTTAGCAGATACTTTTATCCACTTTTTTGAGAAAGCAGAATCAAACAGTCCTTGGAGCAACTGGCAATTATGCGCCTGCTCAAAGGTCCAATGCTAAAATCATTCTCCCGATTGGGATTCAAATCAGCGACCTTCAGATCACAGGCACAATGCCTTCATGCACTGAACCACACACACCAACCCCCAGGAGGATATCAGTTAGAACACAGTCACAAACGGGACAGAAATGACTCCTGTTCTCTCCCAATGTCACCCATCCCTTGCCCTCTGATCTCAGGCTTTCCCTAAAGCCAACCCGCCGCTTTCCATGCTAATGTCGCATGTACACAAGCTTACAGCTACATTCAGCTCATTGCTCTCGAACCTCCGTCTGGATCTGGGTCCCAGGGGCTGGGGGGTTACCCACATCACCCTCTGCATTAAATCAAGGCGCCCACCAGCTGTGCTGAGCTTCCCCAGTCGAGCCACAGCATTTTTCTTGCCTTCAGCTATTCTCCATCTGCCCTGGAAATGTGCATGACATTCGTACCCTTTCAACCGATTCCAGACAGAAGCCCAGACCTCTGCCAGACCTCCTTGGATTTTACCGGAAGGGTTCCCGTGTCTATTGATGTTCCTTCACCCCTCTGCCCTGTAATCAAAATCTTAATGTAAGAGATGCAGGTAAGAGGCGACGTCTTTATGCCTCAGAGAGCAGACAGAAGCAGCGGGACGTTGGTATTGATCCTGACGGGCTTGGGCTCTCAGATAAAAAGTTGTGTCAAAGGCTGCAAATGCCCTTTTGTGGTCAGTCACTTCATCTGTTCCTTGTTCCCAGTCTTTTTATTACACTGAGCTCTCTAAAGTCACCTCCATTAAAGTGATCAGATCCTGATACCCAATCCAGCTGCAGTCTATCTATGACCCGACACCCTTTCGTCTTTTGCGTATGCCCACATTCTTACAGGGAAATGGCTGTCTGTCCATATCCAATCCTCAAAGCAAGGGAGCAGTCCCTTCCGCCAGTCCCTGTGTCACGTGACTCACTGTTCCTCACTCGAGGGGAGCTTTTCCCAAAAGTGGACCTCTGTGCTGATTAAAGGAGCTTAACCTCAGTCTAATACAAGTGGCCTCGGTTCATCGTGTGAAGGTTGAAGCCTGAGGATCCTGCATTAATACACTACCCAACTAACAAGAGTTCAAGCTCAATTTTCTATACCTCACCGACATTGTTCTGCCAGCACCCAATCAAAAACCAGGTTGTTGCATTACATCACATCGCCAAACCACAGCACCGTAGCAAGGCTGATGGGCTCCGGGACAACTCTAGCCCATCAGGACAGGTGGTCAGTCGTGTTGGTGATGCAACGACAAACCGGCACCAATCTGGCTCCGTGGCTCCATCTGCCAACATCCCTTTCAGGCACAGTGCTCCTATTACAGTGCACCTGCTGAGCAAGACACAAGACATGGCAGTGCACCAAGGGTCAAGTTATGTAAGCAGTTTGCAAGTCTTAAATTTAGGACCAGGTACTAGTTCGTTTACCTTGTTTGAGTGGGTGCTGAATGGCAAACATGGTACAATTCTGTCAGTGGTCAAGTTGAAGAAATATTTCATGGAGGTTGGTATATTTGCAAGGGGGATGACATCCCATGACAAATCAATCCCTGACTATAGTCACCAGATGAAACAAACCAGACCAGGAGCCTGCATTGTGAAACTGGGTTATTGGGTTAGCAAGACAACTCTCTGAATTTAAGGTAGTCTGCTCTAAATGTGGAAAAGTGGACAAAAAGTTCATTTAAACTGAGGTACCTTAATTCTGACATGCTATCTAGCTAATCAACAAATCTTGTTTGGAGATACAGGCTCCTGGTTTTCACACCAGTACCGTGGAAATAGGCGTTGAGGTATGACCTCCACAAACAAACGATGTAACCCACGTAGGTTTAGAAATTGCACCTACTAAACCTTCCTTTGCGAAAATAATCTTTCTGAAGCATATTTAATGAAAGGATCCAATGTGTGACACACAGCTCAGTGTCCCCGCATGGCATGTGCCCGCATGGCATGTGCCCGCGTGGGCTGTGGACTGTTTGTTTGTTTGTTTTGTAAATGAAAGCTGGAGTTTGAGGGCTCTGGTTTGCTCCTGGGGCTCCCCTGGGTCAGCTCTCATCGGAAACACCACACAAACAACGGGGGGAGGTTAGCTAAAAATCTCTCGCTTTCCTGTGAGGGAACAAGGAACTTTAATTGCTGTTGCGCACGTGGCAGGAAAGGCCTGTGATTTGCAGGGGTGGAGGTGACATGCTCCCTCAGACACACCACCCAAGCTCTTCCCCCACATCACATTCCCAGTTACCCAGACTGGGCTCCACCCCCACCTACTCATCCTGCCACTCCGCCTCAATCCCTAAACTCAACCTATGGCCCAGTCACTGCACCATACTGCCCCCTGCTGCTCATATTGCCCCCTGCCTGAAATTACTATGGGGGGTTTCCACTGCCACTGCAGATGGGGAACACGTTAATTACAAATTAGGATCTTATTTAGTGGCACCTTCATGTTTTGAAGTAGCTGTAGGACTCTTCACCCCCCACCCCACCCACCATGAAGTGCACCACTGTGGTCACACACTCTCACAGCTCAGGAAGAGCAAGCAAGAGCTTCTGACTTCCTGAGAAGGGAAACACCCCCCACCCCCTGCCAGCAGAAGAATCCAGCTTTAATTATCTAAGGAGGGGGGGGGGCATAGATTATACTGATTATGGCACTAAGTAGTTGAAGGCAGATGAATACCGGCACTCCAGGCTGTAGTTCTGGTAATGGCTGTGTATCTGCTAGTGAAACTGTTCAACGTGACATTTACCGGCGACACAAAATAACGTCCATGGGAGACTGGCGACCGGGACCCCTGCCTCACACCTGGCCGACATCCGCTACAGATGTTAACCTGCTTTTTTCCATAAGCGTGCTCCTCTCATTTGCAAAACCACTATGCATATTTATGCGATGAGGCTAACATCTAAGACAAAGTCAGGTAGTAATATTTCAATTCCTCCACTCTGCAGAGATCCCCTATTTGATTAAAAAGAATCCTGTTTAATTAAAGGTTTTTCTGCCAAGTACCTTAATCAGAAATCAATATGGTCTGTCACGGAAAATAGCCAAATTCTCCAGCCCCCTTTGGAAATAAAATGAAGTTTCCTGAAAGCAAGACAAGGAGCAAATGGAAAGCGCTGACTGCGCTGTTGCCACCTGCTCTGATGCCGCCTGCTCTGATGCCGCCTGAGCTGATGCCGCCTGCGCTGATGCGCTGACAAATGACGATGGGAAAGGCGCTTAGTCCCTTACAAGCGTTAGGCCAGAGTGCCCGCCAGTCTGTGCCTCCCTGTACTGCAGCTCTTAAATTCAGACGCAAACAAAAATACAGAATCAGAACCAGATAAAATGCACATCAGTTTTAGACTAAAATTTCACATTAATACTTATTGTGCAGATATTTTTGCCCAAAACGATGTACAAGCAAGGCAGGTAGCAGTCAATGATCTATAATCAGCAAACCATGGCTTTTTCCAACATGGCCTGTGATCATCACACCGAACAGTTTGGACATTTTAAGTGAATATACGGGAATATGGCCGACCCGGTGTCCTGGGGTACACGGTAAAAGGCCATGGTATTTGGTACGGCTACTGGTCTTGATTCCAGCGATCAAAATGTCTTGTGTCTGAAATTACTTGCCTATAAAATGGCAATACTGTCTCAAGCCCCCACCCCCCCCCCAAGCCAGCCCGAATGTTAATTAACACCACCCCACTAACGCGTCCCCAGTCACTCCTATGCTAATTGAGGGCTGGAATGAAAAAGGCGCTGAGTCATCACCCCCCCCCCATTCCCCCAACCCTACATGTCAAATAACAGCATAACCCAAACCACAGGAAGGACTGTAGGCCAAACCGCGACCAACCTGCTCATCTCTACTTAAAAGCGTATAAATAGTAACCCTTCCCTCTATCATAAGTCAAGATAAAACATCGTATCGTAAAGTGTCAGATAAAACAAATAAATGTAAATGACAAAATACCATACAAAAACGACTGATTATCATCTTTGACCCTGGAAATCATTTTTGGATGAATTTATAATTTATCATTGAGCTCACATGGTTCAGTATGTAACATGTAATTAAACTTTTTTGCCAGTGATAACATATAAAACGCACAGACTTCAAAAATCACATGAGTGTCAGTTGTCCCATAGCAGCCAATCAGAAATTCAGACACAACTGTAGTACCTGCTCTCGCCCTGTTGGCGGCAAAGTAAGCCGTAATGGAAAAGAAGGCGAGCGCGGCGGGTGGGGGAGGAACTCGTCCAGCATGTGGAATAAAATGGCTCTGGCTAAACACCACGTGGTTTCCGAAAGGCTTCATATGCCAGTGTTCTGTTTGATCGGCATCGTTTAACTGGTGTCGTCGGCAGGCTGGATACGGACAAAGACCTGAGCAAATACGGCGCGGGAAGCGGCTGAACAGCTCGACACAAGAGACACAAAGGAGCCCAGCTGTTTAAGCCAGCTGCCCCTCTTTTCACTCATTATCTGAATTTCCTACGACGCCTAACCCCGTTTAGCGGCCCGTGTGCTTCTCAGCACTAGCAGGTCCTGCTTTAAATCGCCTCGTCATTTTTGCTACTGTTCACTTTCACTATACAGGGGCGGGAAATTGATGTCATTTTGCACGATGTCAGCGATTCGCCGCCATTGTTAGGTCCATTCTTAAAGGCCCCATTCCGAGGTTTGTGTGTGAGGAAGCCGGAAGCGTTGTAATATTAAGGTCAAAGCCCCCCCGCAACAAGAAACCTTGTGATGTCTCGTAGCTACAGAAACGTGATGCCCAGCTTGTCTGTGAGAGTCATGATGGCATGACCGAGAGGCTAAGGTCAGCTAGCGGCCAGATTTGGATTACTGCACTAAGCCCCTCTTCGTGCATTCACCATATGCCCCTACGCTGGCTAAACTCCGAACCCCGACTTACACCAGCTAACGACAGATACAGCCCACAGCGCTCTGCCCTTTTTCCCAGCCTATTAACTTTGCCAGACCCATTTGACACCAGTGTAGCGATTAAGCTAAACCAGTGTTTCTCAACCCAGTCCTCAGCGACCCCAAGACAGTTAACGTTTCTGCTCCCTCCCAGCTCCCAACACGCCTGTACCAGATGTTCGGTGTTCTTCATTGGCTGGGAGTTCAGAGGGAGCAAAAACATGGACTATATGTGGGTCCCCACGGACTGGGTTGCGAAGCTAAACCACATGACCTGCTGCGTAAGCACTGAGCTTGATGTACTATTGTCACTATTAGGCTGGACCATAATTACAACCTTACTGTCACTACCTTATCTTTCTCTCTGACAGACAACCTCAGCAGATTTCTGTATGTGAAATCCCCCCAGTTCCCCTGTCACTGTCACTGTTGAATATTACATATAATATGAAGAACTCCAGTGGAGGAATCTTGGTTTGCTGGGGATATTCATCTGACACACCCACCTTAATGCAGGTCTTTCACCAGCGAGCCCCTGTTCTGCGTTTTCCGATCACCACAGCGCACAGTGAGACGGACGAGATCGGTCGAGTTCTTACATCTGCTTCGTGGCTTTGTGCCAAGCCAGCACCACGTGTCGCAGGGCATGTGCCTGAAACAGTGATGCCCCCCCCCATCAGGAGGAAACGACAGCGACAGCTCAGCTCTCCCATCAAAGATGGCGGCCTTTCATCCTAACAGCCGATGGGGTCCAGCAGTGTCTGGGCAGAAGGCATGTCAGACCAATCTGTGTTATTCTGTCCATTTAGTAACCCCTGCTTTAGATGACACAGATCACTAAAAAACCCCAGTCAATTGGTTAATTGATTGATTGGCAGACACAAGGCCCAGTGAAGACCATCCTCAGTGTCCCTCGCTCCCATACTGAGATCTACCCCACCTCCCTGCCTCCCTCCCTCCCTCCCTCCCTCAATACCCCCTCCCTCACTGCTGCTTGTAATTTGAGGGCAACTCCAGCAGATTGCACTTTAGGTATGAATAATGAATTAATAAATGATCTAAAATCATAGATGGGGAATGACCCACAGCCCCCTGTAGAGACTTGGCATCCACCCGCCACCCCTAGTCCCCTTAGATAAACCCTGTAGCCCCCTCCGCTCCTGAAATGCATAAACCTTTATCAACCAGAGAAAAACAGCTCCAGAAGTCCCAGGCTCCATTTTTTATCCCCCCCCCCCGTTACATCCCAGTGTGTCTAAAAGCAATTAAGACAAAATATTCCACTGCCCCTATCCCTGCTGGGTATGTTGCTCTTATTTTAAGTAAATTGACAGCCAGAGAGAGAGAGGGGAGTGGGGGGGGGGGGGGGGAGATGTGCTTCTGCAGTTGCCCCCCCCGCCCCCCTTCCATTTAAGTAGTGATCCTTCAGCTCACGGACCCTTAACCCACATTTCGGAAGCAACGACTGAGGCTACTGAGCTGCTGAAATTTGCAATCTGAGTGTTTCTCTGATTAAGGCTCAGGTAGGACTGGTCACACAGGTTTCCACGAGAGGCATCCCCCCCCCCGCACGGCCATCGGTCCTTCACATCACTGCACTGTCGCACGTATCACGCCAACGATCATCCCGGGCTCCTCCTCATTAGTGACGCACAGTGTCCTGTATGAGGCCATAGGGTCCCTTCTTTTCCCCGAGATGAATGGAGTGTCCTCACCCCACCCTAGATGAAGTGTCCTCAGGGACCCCTGCCTGACATCCTAGGCCTGGCAAAGAAAGGCTCCGCCTTCACCCATCAGGTTTAATATGTCGTTTAAGGTCATTAAAATAATCATATAATCTTTGAGCATGTGCTCATCTCCACCTGCTTCATAACAATGTGAAACACCATTTATGTAGCAAACAGAAATAAATCATAAGTATCTCGTGGTCTCCCACGTATGGCTGCATTAGCCTCCCTCATCATTTTAAATCTCGTTTAAAGGCACAGAGTGAGAGAAACGTCTATTTTGGCTCGACCCTGGGTTCCCTATGCTTAACTGGGAAATAAAAAACTGTCACTGTACCCTGCCAGAGTTAATGACAATATAAAATATAAAACTGCCATTAACACTGACAATGTTTTACACCTAAAAAGGCAGCAGAGCTGCTTTATTTCTTACACATTAGGCTAAAAAATCGCTTAGTACATAATAACAACCCGCTGGTGAATCACAGGGTGATGGGATACAGGCCACTTTCAGATTGTCCTGAGGGGACACCGATGTCAGTGATGTCACCTTTTTCCAAGAACCCTTGGGAGGATACGACTCCACTTCTGGTGACCGGGGGCCTGAATCACAAAACAGGATTTCTTGCTTAGGTGAATAACTTGTCGGACTTTAGGTAGTCTGGGCTAAACGTAAGAGCATGAGGATAAAGTCCATTTAAAATGCGGTGAGACGATTTCCGACAAGTTATCCGGCTAAACAAGAAATCTGGCTTCACGATACAGGTCTCACATAAAGGTGAAGAAGCACCACAGCATCACTGCGATAACGTGCTCTGAACTGCGCGAAGATATCCATCCGTCTGAATTTGTGTTGGCCAATCCTGTAAGCAGTAATATGATGAAGGCTTTTTTCAGACCTTTACTCATGCGAACCAGGCTGAGACATGAACCAGAAGGACTAGGAAACAAGGCTCTCAATTAATGGTCCTTTAACAAAGTAAACCTCATAATTTCAGCTTTCTGCGTGAGGAGCACATTTAGTTTCGCTCATGTTTCACAAAGCATTTCACTTAATTACTAAGAAATGAGACACGCAGCCATAGAAAACATCACAGACTCCACAGTGAGCAGGACATAAACGGATGTTGCATCCTGCAGAGCTACGGCCAGGAAGACACAGTCATTTTCACACAGCTCTTCCAGGATCAGCCCTGTCAGTCTCTGTGTGACATGGACATATCCTGCCCTGCCTGGGACATGCTCCAGCACATTAGCCTACTGCTAAAAGCATGCCCCCGTGTCAAAACAAAACAAGTTCAACAGAACAATTCATAAATGCTCCAACTACTACCTGCCACCCAACCCAAAAGATAACCAGTCTCCTCAATGTGACGGTGAGAGATATTGACACGCATTCCTGTCAACAGGCATTCATTCCCCTGCCCGCTGAGGGGAAGAGAGAGATCAGATCAATACACCACCAGACTGACTGTCTTCATAGGACTTCTGATCCACCAAAACAAAGCTTACCGCAGCTGTCAGCTGGCAGGCCAGGCTGGAATCATAAAGACCCATCTGATATGATACCAGCAAGGATGAGACCAAAACACATTCAGACAGTAGACAAACTCCATGGGGACGCAGAAGGGGGGAAAAAAACGATGTACTGAAATAAAAATTAAATGATCTTTTATTTGCCATTTGCACAGGTACAAGTAGAGGTATATAGGAATGCTTCTTTGTGTATACCCCATCTTGTCCTCCTTCGAGAGACACACACACACGCACACACACACACAGACCGAGTTAGCTTAGACCGCTTAGGGTCTGAGTGCAGCGTCAGATCATTTATTTGGTGCCCCAGATGGAGGAAGTTTTGAGAAAAGCAGGGATCTGTTATATGTGGTCATTTGCAGACATTCTGTCACCTGTAAATTGAAAGCGGCCCAGGGTTGTCAATCCAGAACATGTCCACTAGCACTTTTGGGATCTAGAGGCCAAACCGCTGTCCCTGTGATGTTACCAAAGAACACTTGACATGCGAGAACAGAACTCAAGTCGGGTGACTTTAAATCTATCCCGGAAAGAAAATACACCAAAATAGGAGTAAACCACCACCCACAAGGTGGACCCTCAGATAAAAAATAAATTAATAAATTAACCTCCAAGTCACTGCTTGCCTGTGGAAGTGACAAAGCCCCTTCCCGTAAATGATGCCAGCGCACTGCGGCACCACTAGAGATATACCGGGGAAGAACACGTCGATTGAAGGTGGGCCTTCGGCAGGTCGGCGCCGCCGCGAGCCGCAAACTACCCAACTCAAGTCGGCTTGTTATGCAGAAAACCCCTCCCCAGAAACATCATAATGTGCAAGCAGTTGTGGGAAATACCCAAGAGCACTTGGGAGAGAGAGCTGTATCCCCCAAATCCTCATTTTGAGTGTCATCCCATGATGTAAATGAAATTGGAAATTGGAAGAAAGAAAATCAGAACAGCAGAAGGCAAATAGATAAATTTGATCGCACCTGTTCATTTAAAAAACAAAATTGAGGAAAATTACATATAATAATGATATGACCATCGCATCCAAGGGAAAAAAAAAATCTGCAGAATCCACCCCCCACCCGTATATGCTAGTAGATGCACACGGCTATCTCCAGCACATGAGCCGGATCCCTCAGCGTGTGAGGAGGGTGGACCTGGGTGCCTCGACGTCACACGTTCGCAGGGTGCGAATGAGAGAGCGGAGACGCGCTCTCGCACATGGAGGAGCCGGCGAATCGAAAAAATGGCCCCTGTGGCAACCGGGCCGACATACTGAAGATCCCCCCTACCGTGCAATGGAAGAGGGACAAAAATAATTCAAAAGGGAAAAAAAATGATTGTGTGGATTCACTGTGGCGACACACCAACTCTCAGTATCCGGTCAAGAGATGATTCAGCAACAAGATTATTCTCAAAAAGAAAAAAAAAAGTATGCAAGTAAAAAATATTTGTAAACGGAACAAAGAACAAAACCCTTTTTTTAAATCTAAAAATGGCCATTGCGTCATACGTGAATCACTGGCTTTTGCTTTTGAGCTGGGTGCAGGTAGAACGCTGGATTAATGCCGTATTGCTTTGATTAAAGGCTCCAGTGAGCTTCATGCATCCACAAATGGATAAATGTAATGAAGATGGTGATCAAGAGCCGTATAAACAGAAGATGAAGGGCTCAGGCTGTTGTAATGCAGGCGTACATGATGTCCTGCAATTTGCTTTGAGAGACCCTGGGATTCGTAATAATCATTAACATTACTGAGTGCGTGCGTGCGTGTGTGTGTGTGTGTGTGT
>JAODKE010000125.1:7175058-7185484 GCA_026779605.1 Mormyrus hasselquistii
ACACACACACACACACACACACACACACACACACAAAGCCCAGATCCCTCCTCCGTCTAGGACCGGAGGTCACTACTCTTTTGCTACTATTATAGCAGGGAACTGGAGCTGAAGAGAGAAAAAAAGCCCTTAAACTGCTAATGGACTGGGTCAAAGCCGGCAAGTCATTAAGTTGTACAAACGGGACCTGGACATCCCATTAAAACCTCATTCATGGGGCCAGGAACCTCAGTGATCAAATACCTCTTATTAAAATGCTCTGACAAACTATTTATTTTCCTTATCGCATCTACCATGATATGAACATGGAATTCTGGGGTCAGCTTCTGCGGGGGGGGGAGGGGGAGGGGGCAAGCCTGACCCATTTCATTGGGTCAGATCCCCATCCTGCCTGGGGCAGCAAGAACCACATCACGCTCTCCTCACAGGCAAATGTGAAAGGAAGTCACGCTCCCTTGGAAATTCCCGCCATGTCGCCATAGAAACGTGGGGGGAAGGGGAAACGTCAATGATCCCAAATAACGGGAATGAACACTTGATGCACAGAAAACCTGGAGATGATCGAATGTGCTGTAATTTTTAATGAAGAACATATCTCTTGCATGTCTCTATATCAGAATTCCCAAATTCCAGTCCTGGGGGGCCAGAAGTCAACATCGTTCGTAGATTCTCCTGCTCAGATATTTCAATCAGCTAATTGCCAGGTGTAGCAGGTGTGCCTGAGCAGGGAAATCGGCAAACTGTGCTGCTAACTGGCCCCCTGGGACCGGAATTGGGGAACCCTGCTCTACATGAACAACAGGTGTGTTACACTCGAATGGCACGGCTACCCCCCTCCCCCACCGGAGGTCTGAATCAGTTCACAGCACCAACGTGACCAGTCATGGTGCTAAACACCACAGGACAGGGCACCACAGCCCCTAACGACTAGGGCTCATTTGCATAACACAAGAACAACCTAATTATCTAAGAACAACCTAATTATAAACATATGAAGGCTCAGAGCAACGAGGGTGCAGGACAGCGTGAAAACGGCAGCCTCACTACTGAAACGATAGCAAACAGGGACATACTGTTTGAGGCAAAGACTCCCCATCGCAGACAGAAGCAGCATTCGGCTCTGATTCATACGCCTGTCCGTTTGCTCCGGCGCTCATCAGAGTGCGTAAGATGTTACCGTGCGTAAGATGATGTTACTGTGCGTAAGAGCTCTGCCAGCTTCCTGCTGAACATTTCCACGGCTACTAATGATGATAATGACTACAATGACAATGAGTAGCCCTCAAAAACGGCTGTGGTCTGTTGATTCAAACCTTGTTCTTATTAGAATGTCACAATTTAAAACTTCCTTTAAAAAGAACAAGCAAAAATACTGTGGAAGTGTCTCTCCCTCAGTCCCTACTGACGCAGGTCCCTATTCTGTCTTGCTGTCCCCTGACCTCCGGCGATGATCGCTAGCAGGTCTGTCACTTCACCAGGTGAGGACACACCTGCCGATTGGTGTGTGTGCCCGGGGCCATCTTGCCGATCACGTGATCCCCGTTTCACGAAATGCGCTTGATTAGGGATGGGGACGGACAAGGCCAGTACGTCTGTATTTCGAGGTAGTTTGCACTCATACTCTCTCTCTCTCTCTCTCTCTCTCTCTCTCTCTCTCTTTCTAACATGGCAGGCAAAGGCACAGCAAATTAATCACTATGGCAACTAAAGCCCTGTCAGTTTTCGGCTTTTCCCAAAAGACTGGGTAGTTGTACGCGTACAGGAGATGAGTGCGCACACGCGCAGATTCAACGCACCAAAAAAAGATTGCACGCTACAGCAATATGTGAAAATACCGAAAGCAGAAAACGCACACACACAAAACTCACGTCCTGGAACACAAACACAAATAAACACACACAAACCCCCCACCCATCACGTACGGCTAGTTAACAGTGAATGAACCTATTGAATTATTAGACATGTAGGCAAATCTCAAACCTAATTCTCTCACCTGGGAGGGCTCAGCACAGCCACGTCGACCCCACCCTTCCCTCAGAATGTCTGCGCATAGCCCTGGGAGGCCCTCCACAGATGGTACAGGTGTTTCAATTTGCACCCCCACCAGTGAGACTGCCACCTCTCCCCCTGTGTGACGCTGCTGGAGTCCTTCAGCCTTACACTAGACAGATCGCAAACCCCCCCCACCCCATATACAGTGTCTCATTACAGCTGCAGGCCAATCACATTGCAATGGAAGCTTATCCTTCCCCACCCCACCCTGCCCTGCCCCACCTCAGCTTCTCCTTGTCCTTCCCACGGAAGGCAAACACTGCCTAATCCCACAATACCACGGGGACAGCTCATGGGTACAGTGGTCTACCGCCACCCTGGTCACTGTGTCTGACTGCCAGAGTTTAAAACCACCATGGGCAGCAAAGAGTCCCTCCCCTAACAGAAGGGGGCGATGTAGAGCCAGAGCCTTCGTGGACCAGCTTGGTAACAAGGAGAACAAAATGCTTGCCCCTCGCTCCTGTCTACCTGTCTGATCCCACCACACGCTAAGATGCGGCCCCAGGCTGGACCCAGAAAAAGTACAGTGGGAGGGAACCAAAAAAAAAAAGAGAGCAGCGACCACAAGTGACAGATTTTATGACAAAGACATTAAGGGGCTTAGTGCGGCAAATCAAGAAGCGCAAGGAACATCAGGGACAGCAAGCAATACATGGACCAGCAGGGAAACGGAGAGGGAACAAAAACATTTACAAGCCCCCCCAGCAACACGGTGACCTTTAAGGTCCGCTGTTTAGGATGCCATCCAGAAAAGGGCCAGAGGGCGGGCAGAGAGAGACTGAACATCATATACTCGCACACGCACACGCACACACAGCGTAAACACAAGCGCACATCAAGCGAAAGCCCCAGCTCAGCACCCCGGTCTCTGGATTCCGGAGAAGAGGAGTAAATCCTTCACCCCTCTGGTGTGAGACAGCCTGCCTCGGGAGGGGGCCAGTAGGACGCTGCCGTCGCTCAGGTCATGTGACGAGGCTATATTCTGCCCTCCCTGGGGGCCATTCCGAACAAATTATGGCAAACCTGACGTGCGTGGAAGTGACAGGAGACATTATTAATTCAGGAGGGCGTTTGGTCACGCTGCCTCCCTGCTCTTTTTCGAGCTACCGCCAGGACCCAGTCACTGCTTGGTTAAACGCCCCCCCCCCCCCTATCGGCCACAGCTGCCATAAGCGTGAACCCCACTGATTCCCCTCCACCCTCGATATCTGTCGATCCGTCACCAAACATTACTTGGTGACTTTCCGGCCTCCTCACTTCTTCAATTTTACCGTAATGTCATGCAAACGGCACTCACGCGCAAGCTGGAGGAGGAGCTCCAAGGAACCTGGCAGGGCCTTGGCGATCGATCACCAGCCGGCACCCTCTGACGCCTGTTAATGAAACCCAGCCGGCCCTGATTAGACTAATTGACTGCGAAGGTTACAGTGGGGTCAGCTGGGCAGATGCTGGAAGAGTGGAGCCAGAGTGACCGTATTCCCCATAAAAGAGGAAGCTGAAATCTTATGCTTGCTGCTCCTAGGGAGATTTGGGCAAAACATCTCAGCTGATGTGTAACGTAGGTTACTCTGTTTAATTTTTTTTTGTTGTTTTCATACCAAGTACTTTGTAACATTATGTAACACTATAAAATTAATATGTCAGGGCACCTATGTCCCACACGGAGACCCCCTTCTTTAACAGCTGTAATGTGGCGTGACGTCTTCTCTTTGGGGGAGGTGAGCGTCATAAAAGGGTTCAGCTGGTCTCCTTCTTGGGCATTTCGCCAGAGAGGTGGAGCACAGTTTGAGGTTGAGCACTGAACTCACCCCCCCCACCCCGCCCCGCCCCACCCCGTCCAATCAGATCCATCTTAAGGCAGCCAAGAAAACCATCTGTAGATACTTGCTCTCTTGACCTCCTGCTCCTTCCTGCCCAGCGCTACCATCACTCTCACCGTAACGAGAGATCGATTAACACATCCCAGCAGGATCATTAAAGCAAAACCCAGAGTGACACACACACGCACTCACTCTCTCTCCCTCTTTACATCCATACACTCGCAGGTAGATGAACCAGAATAACTGATGCTGCAGTGCATTTTGGGTAAATGGTGTGTCTATCGAAAGCTGCTTTAAATCCCAACGTGCCACTCCTTCAGGTTCCAGTTAGGCCCTTTCTTCTATACCTGTGGCCATAATGAGACCAAAGGTTAATTTTACAAATGCTCCCAGTCTGTTCACTGAGGAGACAGTGGGGGGGAGATGTTTTGGGAGGGTTACTGAACTCAATTTCTCACCTAAAATAGCCGCAATCTTCATATGACCTCTTTTTCCGTTAGAAATCTTAAATTGGTGGCTTTTCAGAAAGCAAAGTCCAACCCTTAACACAATCAGATTCAGGCCCCCTCTTAACTTCTCACTGCAAAGGATCGTGGGATTGGAGATTATTTAGCAATAAAAGGTCACAGCAATTGGGTGGAGCCTTATATATCTGGTGTTTCCCAGCAGAGGTGATGCATTCCCACCTCCCACACCTCCCCCAGCCCCATCACGACCCGGCAGCAGATGCAGTGGTCCGAGAAACCATGGGTGAAGCCAGATGCAGATTCAATAAGTTACAATATTTACCACGCAGAAGCAGAATTTGTATGGATGACAATGGGTGCCCCACCTACTACAAAGCACAGCAGTACTTGCTTCTTCCCCGCCATGAAAAATGCCATGATTGAAAAAGTCGAACGTTTAATTATAACCAGTCACCCTCTCATCATGCAGATAACATGCTCTGCTGCCCTCCTGCTTTTCAGATGGAAAAACAGATGGATTTGGCTGGGGAGATACCATGCATGCATCCCACTGAACACCATCCTACGCTCTGAGGGATATAGCAACCTGAGTCTAGGTTTTGGCCGCCTAGAGGTGCCCGCATGACACTAATGAAGGTGCTGGGCTGGCTAAGCACAGACACAATCTTCCTTCAGGGCATAAGAGATGCTAAGAAAAGGCATAATATCCTCCTTCAGGAGGCTGGGAGCATTTCCTTCAAACCCATCAGACTGACATAGGACAAATGAGCAGACAATGTCACACCGACATTGGTGGGTTTTATTACCTGCCCTCCCCTCTCCACCCACCGGCCAATCATGCTGCTCTAAGCACGGACCTGGCTGGCTACTCCCACTTGTTCACTTGTGAAGCAATACAGCCTTAGAGGACTCCCAAGACCTAGTGCAGCGGAATATCAGAATCAGAAGGTGCAGAAATCCAGTGATGTAACAACGAGCTCTGAGGACATTACAACACTCCATTTGGCTCCTCCATTTACACATGTATCCTTTCACACACGGCCAAAAATCCAAGGGATGCATCAAAGACGAAAGCAGGGCTAAGCTGTTTGACCCACAGCGAAGGCACACCTGCTGTTAGTGTGAGCGAGAGCTCGGCTTCCGTACGCGGGTGGGCCGTTCCGGGTGGTGTTCCAGCGCTAATTGGCTGGCGGCCCCCCTCCCCGCCCCCCTCCCCGCCCCCCATGCAACCAGCACCTGCGGCTTGCTCGCGGCTCGTAACGACATCGCGGTCAATTATTTACCGCCATTTTTCCCAGACAGGCCTAAATGTAGGTCACGGTCTTACACTTCATCGATCTGTACAAATGAAGAGCCAACTGCGCTGAGGGCTTCGCTGCAGGGTCCGAGGGCTTCGCTGCAGGGTCCGAAACCAGCTCCCCTTCACTTTCAGATCTGTTCTTATAAGGTCTGGCAGTTTAGGCACCTAATTCTCGCTATAGATTTCAGTCAAGCAGCCAAACAACGCATGAAACAAATGATAAAGTGAGTAGTATTGCAGCCCAATTGGTTTGATTCCGGCATTAAAATTTCTATGCCTCTGTGGATTCTACGGTGTTACTGCATATCACTATCGAACAGAAACTGGTTTTCGAGCTGCCCGGCCCCCTCACCTCCCTACAGAGGAAGGTAGATCCATTCTGCACTCATAATGTGTCCTGGCTGACACCCCCCTACCCAATCCCAGCGGCTGGCACCCCCCTACCCAATCCCAGCGGCTGGCACCAGCCAGAAGGACCCGAGCATCATGCGTCACACCAGCAACGCAAAACCAGCCCGACGAATCACGGTGGAAAAATCTTGCACCGTGGATCCCAGGAGAGCAGAGAGACACACCCGGGGCAGAACGTCAGACCCCGAACGTCAGGGAAGTGGTTGCCAGGGCTTGATTAGGCGGGGGCACAGCAGAACAGGAAGCCATTTAAGTCACGTGACATCACTCTGGTCGTGCTGACACACACAGGGGAGGAAAGTGGCTCCACGTCATATAACCATCCCCAAGGCGGGCAGGGTTCCCTGAAAATAGCAGGACCAAGAGAGAGAGAGAGAGAGAGAGAGAGAGAGAGAGAAGCATGTTCTGCCCGTCCTCCAGCGAAGCCTTCACTCCTCGTCTATCAGAAGGGCGGCAGGGTCATTTCCAGCTGCCAGCGCTTGACAGTCGGCATGTGCTAAACACTCAGTGGTAGAAAAGGCAGCTGGCTGGCGACACGGGGAACAAAACGGATGACCCACCCACTCCTGATGCTGAGGTCAGGGAGAGAGAGGATTGGACCTGAGGGGATGTGTTTCAAAGCTGCTCTGATTGGCAGAAGCCCGGGCCTCTCCTCTTGGTCGCCAATAGGAAATGCGCTGGTGTCCAACCATTGGGTGGACATGAAAGAACTACAAACATGGCTGCATCCCCTCTGCACCGACATGTCCTGACCTGGCACAACATGAAAGGAAGACGGGTGAATTTTATGGGGTGTCTTTAGGGGAATAAGCTGTCTCCACATTGGGGGCCGTGAATTAAACAGAAGAGAACGGCACAGTGGGACCGACGGAGGAGTGACCCCACGCTAGTCCATCCAGACTTTATCGACAGGGACAAAGAAATATCCCATAATGCCTCAGGAAGCCTGACCTACACCAGGACTCTTGTGTAATGCCACTAGGCCAGTACGCGTTGGGTGTTTTACATGAAACACATCTGTATTTATACCTATGCCCGAACCCAGGTTAAGACCTCATACCCAACTGTCTGAGATGTATTGAAAAAGATGTGCTATTTCAGGAAAGAATCAGAAGACGGGCTCTCCAGTACTCAAGCAGTCAACCAGAACACATTCTGTAATATCCAGGCAGACACACAAACTGTATGCATAAGCCTAATTAGAACATATACTGTATGGTAATGCAGCACAGTTCGGTTTAAGCACAGAGGGGCTTTAAAATAGAACCTTATTCCTCCTCATAGGGAAACTCTCTTTTTGCCTATACCATGTTACTCTCTGTGACAGGCGACAAGGTTTGGGGGTGGGGGGGGGGGCGATGTCACTGCGCAGGGTCAACCAGTGTTCAGTGCACTGCAGGAATGGAAGTTTAAATATGTTTTTCAAGGGCCCAGTAGTGACTTTACACTTCCAACCCTGGGATTTGAACCAGCGACCCTCCCATCACAGGCACAAGGTCCAAACTCGCTGAGCCACACACTACCCCTTCAGCTGTCTCAGACAGTCGGGAAGCCATATGGAGGAGCTCGCTGCTCCATCACACAGGGGAGCAGGAGATCGGCTCGCCGCTCCTCCGACGGCTCACCACTCCGCATGTGGAGGAGCAGGCAAACAGCTCGCTGCTCTATCAATTGGCATGTGGCCCGTGGGTCAGCTGCACCCACTCTGCCATGAACAGAAGCTGATGTTGGACTGGACCAGATTCAAGGTCTGCTATTGCTTCGGGGATGGTGGACAATATTATTTAAACTCTCTCATTAAAGGGGAGGGGAGTATTGAACGAGAGCCACAGGATGGGGGCTGGCTGCGGGAGCTGGAGTTACGCCTTAAATGGGGGGGGGGGGGGGGGGACCAGGAAGAAGAAAATAAAAAAAAAAAAAAAAAAAAAACAGGCAAATCTCATGCCGGGGTCTAGGTACTCCGCAGCACATCCAAGCAGTCCACCAGGTCAGATTCAGGCCAGGCTCATTTTAAATGTTAATTGCAACGATAATTTTATTCATGGCATTTCTGCCCCTGCGCTGGTAAGGTTTCTACAGCAACATCAAAATGAGGGTTAAGTTTTAAAACACTGAAAGCCCCCCGAACCCCTGACTCATGGTTACAGTTACTTTTTGACTACAGCTTGAGTAACCAGGCTTGGCTGTTCCTGCTTCATTTGTTTCCTCCTGTTTAATGAACATAAGTTCAGGATGTGGTTGATTACTGACATTTCAGAAAAGGACCTTTGACCTTTCCTGCGGCACACTGGTCCCAGGGAAAAATGGCTGGTGTGTTTAATTAGCCTCTTGGTATCTGGCATCTTCTCCCATAACAATGCCCCCCTGTGGTTTAAATGGGGTTTCCGTGTCGTACCAGCAAAGCCATTGCACGGCCCTCCCAGGTTACCAAAGCTATGATGTGCTCGCCTCAGGCTCCTTGCTCTCTATCCTCTTCAATTCGATTTACCAGGTTTGGCCCCGATTTCCTATCAATAAAAACAGCTGCTCGTATACATATCCTGTCACAAGAGCGGGAAATGGGTGAGTTCAAGTGCAGGTCGCACAGCCACAACAAGTTCACCTTCATTTGCTTTAGGAATTTCACACACACACCCCCCCTCCCCCACCCAAACAGTCTCACAAGTGCATCACCAATCAACGTGGCCCCTTACATGTTGATCTGTCACCAGTCCACATTTCAGCACTCTCCTGAAACCCAGGAGCTACCAAAAACACCAGACCTTGCTTTATGGAGACATCTCTCCCAACACCTCTCATGCACAGTCTGTCCCCATAAACAGACCCCCGACAACACACAATCGCCCCAAGTGACGCTAACTCAGTCCCCATATAAGGATACCCTATCTGGGATGGCCCCTCCCTTATCCCTTGCCCCACCCCATCCTGTCCCACCTGGAGGTCAGACTCACCCTGTGAGAACGACCACAAAATCCATGACGTTCCAGCCGTTACGGAGGTAGGAGCCCTTGTGGAAGGCGAAACCCAGGGCAATGATCTTGATGCCGGCCTCGAAACAGAAAATCCCAATGAAGTAGGGCTCAGTGTCATCCTGCCAACACAGTGGGGAGGGGGGGGGGGGAGAGAGAGAGAATGTAAGAAAGCAGCAAGGGAGAGATAGACGAAGAGGGTCTTAATTTACTGGGACTCCCTTGTTGTATCCCATAGAGAAACAATTTATCTGCTAAAACACTGAGCAGACAGGTAAAGAATAAAAATAAGCAGTAAACAACCAGTTACTTGCTGCCTTAAAGAGAAGACATGAAGGAGGAAGTGATAAAAAAAACCTTAATGAACAATTTCACACAGACTCCTGTCTCTCGAAAGGCTCGCCTGGGGAGAACTCTGCTGGTGCGAGGGAAGCGGGCACAGAGCTGGCAGGATGGGGGGGCAGACGCTGAGCCCCAACCCCAAATGTGCCAAACCATTTTCTTTTCAGAACCTGATCAGGTAAGCGGTTGTTGACGATGTTGGCCTGTACAGCTGTTTAACAGGAGCTCTTATTGAATGACATACAGGTATGGAGTTTTAGATAATTCTGAGATTCTTTCCGGTCAGTATCGACTGATGCACTTTAATCTTTAGGGGCTTAAATTTATGCAGCTGTGTTCATTTAAACCCTAGTGTCGCACAATGCCAGGCCAGTGACTGAAGTAAGCTCTCCTGCTTCTGAAGCCGGCCAGATTATCACGGGGCGTGATGTGTTACGGACACACTTACCAGCCGCTCAGACATGGGAGTCTTGTCCGAAGCGGGAAGGTGCTGCTCCAAAGCCAAGACGATGCAGTTGGCGATGATGGTGGCCAAGATCATGTACTCAAAGGGAGTGAACAGGTCAAGGATTCCATCTCCAGGTTTGGATCAATGATCTTGACATCAATAATGAGATCACACTCTGATTGCAATGTTATCATCAGCATTTTGCTCAACTGACACTTTCACCCAGAAAAGTAAACTACTCTTCCATTAAGCAAATCTTGTATTTCATTTCCAGATCTATTCCACTCGGCCCCGACCAAATCTTACACATCCTACAATTTACAAGACCGTCGTCAGCAGGCTTCAGCAGTATATCTACAGACATTGCTGACTTGGCAGTTTTCAGAGAGATTTTGGTAGCACTCAGGGGTCACTGGCATTTGAAATCTAAGCTCTTTGATCCATGCAATAGTACGATATACCGCACACCTCACGATATTACAGCTGAATTACAATAAATGTCATATACAGTACAATAAAAAAACACCTACATGTATATATGTATATCCACCAACATAAACACAAAGCCAACTTCTTTACAACACACACACATACACACACACACACACACACACACA
>JAODKE010000125.1:7191461-7208048 GCA_026779605.1 Mormyrus hasselquistii
AAACAAAACACACTCTCCAGTACACCCGTAAATTGCCCCCCCCGCACCCCCCCCCCCCCCCCCCCCCCCCATCCCGTTATCCATCATCTATCTCACAGTTATCCATATGTCTAAAGGTGGGATGTCTGACGTGAATCTCCCAGCTGCATAACCAAATTAAGTGTAGAAGTTGGTGTCACTGTGAATGAAGGAGATTTGCTGCCCTCCTGATGCCATGAATGCATTGTTTGGAGGATCTGAAGCAGAGCATTTAACCAGGCTATATAGTAGCAGCCATCTGGTTAACCCTATGACCCTTAGAGTTCAGACAAAGCACCCAGTAGTCTGGGGTGAGAAGGCCTGAGACCAGCGTGGCTGCTATGTCCACACACACACACACACACACACACACACACACACACACACACACACACACACACACACACACACACACACACACACGCACACACACACGTGGCAACAGGCCCCTCCTCTGACAACGCCATTTACAAGTTATCCCTTGTGTATCTCCTAAACAATGACTCATCCTCTGGCTTCATCTCTGCTACATGGAAAAAAAAAAAAAAAGTGTGTGTTTGGGGGTGGGGGAGGGGGGGGCAAAACTCCAGAGGATAGAGACCGTAGAGAAGAGGAGAAGGAGTGTGACACGGCAGCTGAACCGAGTGGCAGATGAGCGGCATCTTGTCTCAGCCGCACTGGACCTTTTCATGGGCTTCAGCAGACTGGCCAGGTACCAATGAGAATAATCCATAAAAAATTACCCCAAAAATCTGATGGTCGTAGACGTCATAAAATCAGGGGGACAATGCCACTCCCAAATAACTAGATTCATCAGGAGTGGTGGGCAGCGGTGGCTTAATGGTTAGGGAAGCACACTTGTAATTGATCTATTCCAGTTTCGAATCCCTGACCAGCAAGGCACCACTAAGGTACCCTGAGCAAGCTACTGCCCCCCCCAGCACTGCTCCCTAGGTGCCGAATTAGCTGCCCCCTGCTGTGTCACGATGTCACATACAGGTTAAATGCAGAGGACACATTTTGTTGTTGTGCACTGTGTGCTGTGGTGTGTCACCACTGATCACTAAATCCTAATATAAATGCATAATGTCCAGCCAAAAAAAACAACAGGACGCATGTTTATAGAGGAGTGGCATGGCGGTCAGCGCTGTTGCTTCACATCTCTGCCTGGGTTCCATGTGTGTGGAGTTATCATGTTCTCTCTGTGTCATGATGGGTTCTCTGGTTTCCTTGACCTGTAATTTCCGGGACAGGCTCCGAACCGTGTGACCCCTGCTAGGACAAATAGGTATGATGGATAGATGTATTTATAGGAATTAATAGAGCTTTTTTTTGGCGCCATACTTCTGCAGAAATCTCACCACTACATTCTGGTTGATATTTGTCCGTGTTGTGCTCCATTCCTCATCAAATAGATAAAGATGTTGATTCTGAAAGAGTTCAGGATCTCTGTTATGTTATCATCATCCATTACAGGTTCCTCAAAGGCCAATCACATGGTCAGTTTATGCTGGAGATTCTCAGCCAAGCCTGTAACAGCAATCTTGGCCCATGCAACAATATATCTTCGTCTAATAATACAAATTCCAGTTCAACTTCTTCCTCCACTCAAGAGACATTTTAGACTGCTGTTTATTTTTCAAACTAGCTTATCGGCCTAAACCCAGCGAATACTTTCCAAAAGGACCCTAAGAATGAAACCATACATTTGACTACAGATTGACAGGTCAGTCATCTATAGATTAACTGGGGAGGGGGGGATGTAACATTATACACCATGCAGAGGGTTCCCCTATGACATAGGAAAACGAATGCATGTTCAGCGAATGTCATACTGGTCCAGCCATCCTAGTTGAGATTTCTACTTGTTTTCCCCCCATTCCTTCATTACCTCCCCCTTATTTTGAGGCACCAGGAAGGATCAGAGAGGCTGTGATTTATTTTTTGGTTAAAAACCACTTTGAACATCATATACTAACTGCATAAATCAGGCACGAGTTAGCAGGCAAGATCAGCTACCAAATGACGAAATACTGTTTCCACTATCCCTGGCTGTAGGGGGAAAAAACCCATTTACCCGTCACCCTGACTAGTCCACGGATTCACAGAAAATGGACGACTAGGGAAGGCAAAGGGAGGTCCTCACATCTGAACATAAGGGAGCTTCCACACCAGGAGCCAGAGCCGCCCATGCTTTCTGCAGTCCGCCCCAGCGGGCGTGCGGTACGGCTGTCACGAGGCACATTTCCTAGGATACCGGGAACGGGGTTTCCCAGGCTCAGCTCTGCGACAGCACCCTGCAGATTAAACAACACTCTGCTTGCCAGCATCTTACCCAATGGCCACATACCCCGCCCACACCCACCGATAAAATTTCCAACTTATTTTCAATTTGATTTATCGTGCAGCATCAAAAGAAGCGCATGTCTGTAATCTGGGTTTAAATGTTTTTAAAGGCGGACTTTCGGGGTTGTCAGGGTAACATCTAGCTTAGACGCACGTGGGTGCATTTTGCAGGAAAACAGCACACGTCTGCCTCATGGATAAACATTCTGGCAAATGTGCCAGACCTGAATCTAGAGACAGACACCAGCAACACTCCTGGGCTTCTCAAAAATATGGAATTACGAGTTCACACGGTGTAATTCATTAACGACAGCCGGTCATTACTGTGGATTACACAGCCTTGGACAGACTCGGATGACAGGATTTGAGAGACTGGACTGGTCTGGTGGGCGGTTCCTCCCTCTGGTTACTGTCACACTGCCTCTCAGCATTTTTGTAAAAACATAAGTGGGTGTGGAACCAACAGCTTTCTCCCACGAGGGCAGAAATCTAAACAAAGCTAATGTGCTCATCACTTTATTTTCGCTTCTTTGGAGCGCATTCCGCAGTCATCCAAACTGATCTGAACAACCAACGCTTTTGAAGCTTTATCCCATTGTTTGTTCAATTCACTTTGCTCAGCATCACACCTCCAGTGTCTTTGGGAGTTCTTTGCTTTTCTGATAATTTAGCCCAGTGTCGTCAAACTCCAATCCCGGGGGTCCGGAGTCCTGCACATTTTTGGGTGTGCCGTCATTTAACACACCTGATTCAACTCCTTGTGCTAATTACCACACAGCTCTTGAGCTGAATCATTTGTGGTTGACCAGGGAAAGAGGTAAGCTACATGGGCCGCCGTCCCCCCCAGGACTGAGGTTTGACACCCCTGATCTAGCCCCAAATCCAGGAGCTGTAAACATCAGAGCAACTGCTCTGCGTAAAATGCCAGAGGTGGATATTTGAGGTCCAGAAAGTAAACATCCAAACCAGGATTTTGTTTCAACCAACCAGGTGAGTACTGTGACTATTTATACTCAACTGGTTGGTTCAAAAAAAATCCTGGTTTGGATTTTTACTTTCTGGACCTCAAATGTCTGCCTCTGTAAAATGCAGGAAGCAAATGCTAACTCTGCCGTTGGATAAAAACACAAAGGGATGCCATTGATAAGTCTAGCATTCCGGCACCATTCCACTACCAGCTCACCAGCACCCTGCAAACAGAATGGCTTGGGGAAGTGGTGGGGAGGGACGTCACGGCACCCAGTCCCCCACCAAATGGGCTACACACACGTTTCGGCCATTTTGATATGTGAACTGAGAGGCTACAGCCAGATCTCTATGAAAAACACAGAACTGACTGTATTTTGTTGTGTGCCATCAAAATCCAAAAACCACTAAATCATATGACATGAGAAGTAGCTTTACCTATGTATGGGAATTCTAGAAGAAACTGCTAAACTGTGATTTCACTCCCTCTGAAGGTTATGCGAGTGTATTGCAAGTTCTTAATGCCCTATCAGTGAGAGATACTGTGGTCAACGAAAGGCATCAAATAATGTCTTAATAGTGACAGTATCCGCTCTTGTCCAGTGAACAGCAGCAGGAGGCGTTACACCCAGTGCTTTCGCTCGTGTCACCAGAACTAAGTTGCTCGTGACGCCAGGACTACATTTTTTGATTTTTAGTTGTGAGTACACCAGAACAAAGCACACCTTTCTGCCTGTTGGGTTGCTATTCTGTCGTTAGAGCTAAGGTGGGAAGTTTTAGCAAGCAATCTCTCCCCCCGATTAGACGTCTGTGAGCCGGGACGGAAGAGTTATTCAGAAGATGTTTAAAATACCTTACAAATGCCAGCTTGGATAGACATCTTAAGCGGTCAATGACATTTTAGCCTCTGTACCCCGTCGTTAAAAGTCGGACCTCAAGTAATAACCGCGTGTATTAAGTGACTCAAAATCTAAGCGCTTATTATGTCTTAAATGCTACTAAAGCCTTCAACGATCAATCATGATCAAGTCTACCAATTTTAATCCAAGTAATCTGAGACTTATCTTGTTCTTAGAAACAAGTGAGATAATCTTACCTGTGCTGTCAAACGTCTTACCTGTTTATGAAGCACAGCGGGGGGTGGGAAAGTTCATCCTGCAAAGATTCATGAAGATCGACAATACTCCAAGGATCTTCATCCAGTCTCATCGCCTCTGCGTTTTGCGCACCGTAAAGGGACTGAGACCTACATAAGATGTTTTCATCTTCACCGGCTACCGGTAAGGTATCGGCATTTTCCTTCAGTTTGATCACCTTGCTGTAGTACTGCGGATCTTCGTCTGCGCTCGCTTTCGGGCTCGATTGCTCCGCCGCTGCGCCGCCGTCAGGGTCAGAAGCGTTTTCCGTGCCACCCCGCCGGGACTGCTCCCTGCCCGGTGCGGCCGGGCTCTGAGACCACGAGTTGTACTCCACTCCGAGGGTCAACATCCTCCAGCTGCTGAAGGTGGCCGAGCGTAGGGCTGTTCAGTGCCAGACACATCACGTCAGCCTCGTTGCTTTATTGCACTTAAAATACGTATGTAGGCCTATATGAAAACTCAATCCTTGACGGCAGATTTGGGGAAACAAACTTGTTAAGTTGTTAAAACTAATTAAGGCCGAAACTGGGAATTTACACGTGTGTCAATTAAGCGAAATGCAATAACCCCGAACGGGATTATTTGAGATGATCTCGCATAATCACAAACATATAACACGCTGGCACAGTATTGATTATTACAACTAGTGTTTTGAAAAATTAAGAACATTTCAAAGCGCCTATTATATTTATAAGCTTACTTCTGATACACTTCACACGCATTTATCTTAGGCATGGAGCTATTGTTAAGAAGAATATACACGTATTTTTTATTAATATGCCTACTTGTTTATTTGGAATAACACCCAAATTGTTGCGTCGATTCAATAACAATTATACATAGGATTTGAATCCGGATACCTTTCTGGTAATCGGGGTATGTGTATTGACAGGCTGTCATTAACGAAACGAAATTAAGTATTATACTGATAAAATATGCAACATATTAACAAGGATGTTTAAAAGGCAGTGTTAAATTATGAAATATTAAAATTAGTGGAAGTAATGATATTGGATAGCAGGAACTTATAAATCAGTCCCAGTCTAGCGGTCATGGTCTTACCATATACAAGAGTAGATCGTCTTTCGGCCCATTTTGAATATTGCGGCGTTGTCCTGTTCATTTTGGTACCAATAGGCGCTGATCAAACAGAAGGACAGAACCAACTTCTCCACGTCTGCGTGCCGAGCCGCAGTCTGTGCCCCGGTCTGGAGCCGCAAAGGGTCCGGGTGCCGCGGAATGCGGAAAGGCCGTTTCCGTTCATTTGCTTAAAAGCACTTTATCTGCCTAGAGGTCCACGGTCTTCATCGGGTTGCTTTTAACCCAAACCGACCCCCGCCAGAGAAAATCAAAACTCTTGATTAAATTACGGGACTAATGCGGTAATCAGGAAGGGGCCGATTATCACTAGTTCACCAGAATTAAAAGCCTGCAAAGATGAAATCAAGTGGGCGAGTTTTGCTTAATTTTTCTGAAGAATTAGAAAAAGATGTTTTTTTCGGCTCCCTGCACGTAAGAGATTTTATGTTTGAATTTTGTAACCAACAAAATCCTCTTCAGATAGTACAAAACCGTAAGCATGAATGGATGACGAAAAATTAATCCAGTACAGTGAAAGATGTTAGTATTGAGTAGGTTGTCATATCATGCTCCAGATTACGACCCCTGGTATTGTCACTCAGGTGGGGTTTGGGGGGGGGGAGGTTAAAGATTTTGGGGAGCATGAAAAAAAACACCCTGGGGGGACAAAGGAGGGTTTTGGGCACAATATATGTTGGGAGTTTGAATCTCTCCTCTACTGTACAGTTGCAAGAAAAAGTATGTGAACCCTTTGGAATTATATAGATTTCTGCACAAATTGGTCATAAAATGTGATCTGATCTTCCTCTAAGTCACAACGATAGACAGTCTGCTTAAACTAGTACCGCACAAAGAATTATCTCTTTTCATGTTTTTATTGAACACACCATGCAAACATTAACAGTGCAGTGGAAAAACTATGTGAACCCTTGGAGTTAATAACTGGTGGACCCACCTTTGATAATAACCTCAACCAAACATTTCCTGTTGTTGCAGATCAGACCTACACAATGGTCAGGAGTAATTCTTGACCATTCCTCTTTACAGAACTGTTTCAGTTCAGCAATATTCTTGGGACATCTGGCATGAATCACTTTCTTAAGGTCATGCCACAGCATCTCAATCGGGTTGAGGTCAGGACTCTGACTGGGCCACTCCAGAAGCCGTATTTTCTTCTGTTGAAGCCGTTCTGTTGTTGATTTACTTCTATGCTTTGTGTCATCTTGGTGGACAGATGGCCTTAAGTTCTCCTGCAAAAGTTCTTGATAAACTTGGGAATTCATTTTTTCTTCGATTATAGCAATCTGTCCAGGCCCTGATGCAGCAAAGCAGCTGCAAACCATGATGCCCCCTCCACCATACTTCACAGTTGGGATGAGGTTTTGACGTTGGTGTGCTGTGCCTCTTTTTCTCCACACATAGTGTTGTGTCAGTCTTCCAAACAACCCAACCTTGGTTTCATCTGTCCACAGAATATTTTGCCAGTAGTGCTGTGGAACATCCTGGTGCATAGGGCAGAGCAGTGTTAAAATTTACATGGTGTGTTCAGTAAAAACATGAAAACAGATATTTTGTGTGGTACTAGTTTAAGCAGACTGTCTATTGTTGTGACTTACAGGAAGATCAAATCATATTTTATGACCAATTTATTCAGAAATCAATATAATTCCAAAGGGTTCACATACTTTTTCTTGCAACTGTATGTGAAGTTTGCATGTTGTTCTCTCATGGGTCAAAGACCAGTCGTCTATACTGTGAATGTATGTGAGAGACTGGCATCCCGTCCAGGGCATCCTAGCTGTGTACTGACTAAACTAAAGGGAGAACCGTTCTAGTCACACATCTATAAACCATCACGCTTGACATCACATAAAATGTTTTGTAAATAAATCTGATTTATTAGTAGTAATTTTATTGAAAAAGGATACAGCCAGTTAGACCGAGCATCATATTTCACTGTCAAGAAATATGCAAGTCTTAATTTTTTTTTTTGCTTTAAGCCATAGGTGGGAATTAGCACAAGATTCTACAATATACTAACCATACTAACCACATTTAAAATGACAGAATTATGCATACTTTTACAGTCAACATAGAATTATGAAACAGTTGATAGGCTAACTAGTTACTACAGTAAGAAAACTGGAGGTAAAATTAAATGTGAAAAAAAAAAAATCCACAATCTTTTCCACATCTTATTTTACAAGTTGTATTCACTTGGTGAGTAATACAAAATAATAATAAAAAAAAATATCAGCACCATTTTCAGTTTTCCTCAGTGAGTTCTGACCGGCTTGTTTTTCCCACCACCCGACAAAGAAAGAAAGAAAAAAATGTGTTCAATAAGTCTTGGCTGAGTGCCTTTTCCTCACAAACCATGCTTCTCTCAGTGCCCCATGTTTGATTGGTACAGACATTTTTAAAAAGGTATGAAATCTAGTGCAGTCATGTCTTCCACGTCTTTTGGAAATCCTCCTGGAGTCTCGCGCTGATGAGATGGGTCCTCCATGCCGGCCGGCCACAGTCGCTTTCCCTGGGGGGTGTGACTCCACCTCACCGGCTTTAGCCAGAGTGTGACTCTTGGTGCCCAGATCTGCTCTAAAGCTCAGGTAGAACAACCTCCGCCGTGCTCCACAGGAGGGACACCGAGGGCACTACAGTCTCCACAAAACCATGACCCCCCCCCCCGCCCCAACGTTACAGGCTGCATGAGTTCTTACTAAATTAAACTAAAAAACAATGAACCTAATAATTAAATCTAACAAAGGACATTTGCTTTTAAAATGGCTGTCATGAGCGGTTTGCCTTCTTTGAGAGATGTCAGAATACCAGAGGACCAATGGGAACACGCAGCTCCTTAACCTCCTGCCTCAAACATCCAGTGGCAGTAGGTTCATTGTTCAAGGTTCATGACCACATCCCTGAAAAAAAAATTACAAATCTCATTTTGTTTATTGGATGTAAATGAGTGAGGGAGAACATTACAATTAACTACTTATTGGTCCAATTAAACTGAGAAATTAAACCAGTGGCCATCAAAGAACCAAAAAGCCCTGATTTACATGTCAGTATTTTCCTCAAAGGAATACCTGGTCGTGAATATTTCCTATCAGAAATCTCACTTTTCCTTGCAACAGAGGAAGGTTATGAAATTATGGCCCAATCGAATGCTACAGATTCCTGCCAGGAAAGACTGAAAACCTCACACTATCCTCATGAAATGATCAACTCCCCTTTAAAAACCGCTACCCAAGGAAATCCTTTCAAGTACAAAACCCTGAAAAGCTGTCCACTTTGACCCATATTGCACAGGGAAGCAATACAATGCTAGACGGCCTTCTCTCGCCACATGTCACTGAGACTCGAAATCTTTGTCGGGAAAGTTGGCAAACATCCAGTTTTCAGGGTTCCATTCAGTGGGGTGGGTGGGTGGGGGGAGGCGCAGCGCCAAAAGCCCGGAGGGCGATGGGTTCCACTGCACCCGATTGAGTCTGGGTTACAATGGCAAGGTGGAGTGAGTGTGGAGTCCCGCTGAAAGGGGCGGGGTTTTGTGCTGGTGTGGGTGGTGCTCGGGCCACAGGGTGGGGTTGGAGGGGTGCGATTCAGCAGGGGCTGGAGGGTGTGGTGGAGGAGCTGGTGTCAGGGAGGGCGCCGGGCTGCTGCCCCCCGGGGGTGCTGTCCGCCTGCCTCTGGGCGAGGGCGGCCGCTGAATGCCGGCACGCTGACGAGCCACACTGGCAGCTGAACTGCTTGCCCTTGATCTCCCAGAAGTGGTCGCCGTAGTCGAACCTGCGTGGGCACAAAGACCCATATGAGAATACAAGCAAATGCAGAGGACCTCAGGAAAAACCAGATGGGTTAAACAGAAAATGTAATACATCTAGCTTCTATTCGCTAAAGGGGCTCGATGAGTAGAGTGCTGCACTAACACCACAAAGGTCGTGGGCTCAGATCCCAGGGAGCACATGTGTAAACCTCCCCTCTACTGCAAGTCGTTTTGGATAAAACAGTCAGATCGATGCATGAATGTAACAAATATGTCCGCAACTGTCAACAATCATGCGCCAGAAATCCACAATATGTGAGTCTTTTTTCGTTGATTATCTTTTCTTGAAGTGGCCTGCGTGATTTCGCCTTACCCGATCTCATCGCCAGCACTGATGTTCTTGCTGGCGAAGAAGGCGATGTGGGGGAAGCGGAGGTCCTGGTGCGTGGTGAAGACGCGGACGGGGAACAGGTTGGGCTCACACATGTGGTTGATGAACCGGCTGATGTTGCCATAGAAGCGGGCATCAATGCAGTACACGTCTCCCACCTGCAGGGGGTGTGTTTGAGCAGAGGACAGCCTTGGGCACCAATCGAGGGGATCAAGCTGACAAAGCTCAGAGGTTTCAAAGCAGCACAGCGCCAAGTAATTCTCCAGAGATGTCCTCCGATTTAAACGGATTTTATACTCCCGCTGTAATATGCGATTGCATTTCTTTCTCTAGCATCTTTTAGCCACTTGCTGGGCCAAACAAAAAGGACTCACACATTGCCCAAATTACATCTCAACACATTATGCATGCAGTGTTTTATATTAAAGTGCAATGACAAAGAGCTCCCAGACTAACGGTTCACACGCACAATTCTGATTCATTTCAGAATGTCGTCTAATGCCAACTTTAAAAAAGGCACTCGGTGTTCATTTAACCTTTGGGCACAGGAACCGGTTGTGGACTGGACTGGCGAATAGCCAAACCTCTGTACACTAACTATAAATCAATCTCATCACCACCCCCACCCCCAAATCAGTTTCAAGAGATTGGGGGGGGGGGGGGGGGGGTTTGAACACAACTTTATCACCACTGCAAACAGCTATGGCAAAGATTATTTTACGGCTCTTCGGTACAGGGATGCAGGGACTGGGCATGAGGCAGGCGAACCAGAAGTAATAAGCCAAGACGGCTTGAACTACAAGCCATCCCCCAACCCCAAGGGCATGCTGGGGGGGGGGGGGGGGGGGGCAGTTTTTGGGCAACGGCTGAGTGGAGAAATTGATAGTCGCCAGCGAACCAACATGTTAACACCCAGCAGACTGCCACCCGCAGGCCAGCAGGGCATCAGCACAGAGGGAGCCTGCAAAGGCCACCGTGTACGAACTGCCCAGCTGACATCTTTGCACCATGTGTTAATGTCCATGCTAGCCGAGTGACGGCGATCAGCATGACGCAGACCACACTGGCAAACTACAAGCCCAGGCGTATCACAGAAATAAATGCAAGATAACGGCAGCTCTTTTCCAAACTGTAGATTTATTCCCTGCTTCAGTGAGATTCTCACCTCCAAGGGCATCAAAGATCCAATAAGATACAGACGATCCCCCACAAGATACTTAAATTCATTCATTAAACTGACCTAACCTTGGAAATTTGGCCATTTCATTTTGAAAGAATGACTCTAATTGGTCATCCCTTTGTTCATCGATGAAGTTACCTTGTTGTCCAGATTGAAGAGGTACGAGTCATTCTCCCTGACATCTGCTTCGGCGTCAGTGATGATCTCGCCCACGTACCTGCAGACAGCGGGAGCGTCACCCACTGGGGACCTTTTCGAACTTTTTAAACTGGAAAAAAATGACACTTACGACTGGAATTTTCCCAGAGAAAAATTACTGCGGCTAATGTGTGAAAAATCACCAAGTTCCATGTATCTTTCAAGCTCAACCCTGATCTTATTAATCTTTTACTGTACAAACCTGGTCAGAATACAGTGAAAAGATGGAAATAGACCTCCAACACTCCAACTACTTTACCTGCCAATCAACAGCTGCTACATCGGAGGGCTGAGATCTGATTGGAGGAGCACATGACCATCATCAGTAACTGGTGCCCTCAATAAAACTGCATTTTGCAGGTAGCAAAATGAATCCTTTCCAGTTTTCTCCCCCAGCAAAACAAACTGAGAATTTCCAGGCCATAACAATAAATTTACATAAAGGTTTCTTACGCTTGCTGTGATTGAAATCTATAAATATGGTGATTATTTTGTTTTTCGATGCATTTTTAATTTTCCATTTCTGGACACAAGCCAGTACAATTTACAGCCAGAATTTCACCATCTGTGCTTTACATTCCCACAACACCAAAGAGTCATGAGAATTTACCAAAAAAAAAAAGTAGATTCAAAATTGTGTTAACAGCACATGCCTGGGGTTTGGAAGCAAAAACCTCAGTGATGTCATGTGAATAAACCACCTATATCAAGTCACCTTCTCTAATGACACCCAGCTGACCGCAACCGGAAAACATCAAGGACAACTAAATTGGCCCAGTTATACGACTAGTGCTGTGATGGGAACCAGAAACAAGTTTCAGCCATCATACAAAGCAGTGGTCAACTCCTGTTCATGAAAACTATGCCATTTAAAAGTTTTGAGTCTAATGTTTGATTTTCTGTCACAAAAGACAGAAAGCCAGTGGTCGCAGACTGACTTGTCATGTGCTGAACAAAGATTGCTGTCGATCAGGATTAGGTGTTGCTACTGCAATCAGAAAAAGGCTGAGAACTGCAGAGCGTGTGAAATCTACTCCAGATAAAAAAAAAAAAAATCAGAATACGAAAAATCAGTTCTTTGTTCAGGGTGTAGGCAGTACAATTTCCTAGGCATATATAAATGTTTTAGGGAAGGATCACATTAATTTATGGTACATGCATTATCAGTCTGGGATCTCAAACACCTTGCACATTTCTGCCATCTAGAATTCCTTTTGTCCTTTATGAATGACAGGACAAACTACGGGACTCACTCGCAGACAAAGGTCCCCTGGGGGATGTCCTGAAGGGCTCGAACTCCCCAACCAGTCTTTGCTGTCCGGAAGAGCTGTAGCCGCATCCTAGAATGAGAGTGTGTTCAAAATCGTAGGGGTCCAACTGTGTGACATGAACACTGCACCATCCACAGGCGCCCAACCCTACAAACTTATCACACATCCTGTACTGCATTATGGCCCAGATTGCCTTCCGAGGTGGGTCTGCCACGTCCGCCATTAGTAGCTGATCTGCTCATTTTCGTGACTCAGGATAAGCAATGCCACGTCAATTACCCAATCTTGCAGGCACTCAAATTCAACTCAAGACACTGCTGAGGAGGAAGGTGGCCAGAGAACCTTTGTGGAACACTTGAGAGAACATCTACCTTCCAACCACTATCACTGGGACCAAAAGGTAGGACCTGAAGGCATCATGTTGCAGATGGTACTATTTGACTTACAGGTCATCTGCAAAGTAGCTGGACACCATGTAACTAATCCTCCTCGTCCAACTACCACCCAAAGTAGGCAGGTCAGAAGAAACCCAAGATGACATGACTAACAGTGCCATCCATTTAGACAACGTCAGGTTGCCAGGACTCCAGAGAGAAGATCAGGAGCCTTTTGGATAGGTCTTGCATCACATTGGTGCAACATTACGTTACGGGTACTAGGAGTTATTTGGAAACAAGTCCACACTCTTCGCCCTGAAGATACCTCAGGCCATTCTGAACAACCCGATTCTTGCAGGTCCTCCAGCATGAGCAGGCATGATTGCACTCGAAGATGAGTGGTGGCTCCTCGCGGCAGAACTCAGGAAGGAGACGTCCCTCCTGTCCAGAAAGAAAAAGCAGCCTGAATCAGTTGGGGGCAGACCTCACCTGAACATTCTGAGCTTGTCTGAGAAGAACTGCTGCAAAAACCACACTGTCTTCTTTCTTTCTAATGAGTGGCGGCAGGACGCACCTTGTCGTACCAGCAGCGCAGGCTGAGCTGCCCACACATGCAGCTGGTGGAGGAGCAGTCATCTTTGCACACGCAGTACTGTTGACCACAAAAGGTTGAGGTAGAAAGTCAGCACAAACCTCCGAAAGCAGGCCAATGTCTGCTGAATGCTAAATTAAGCCCAAAATACGCAACAGAAAGCCAAAAAAACATTTTGACATGTAAAATTTCTTGTAGGAAGTAAACATAATTGAAGGGCTGGAAACCTCTTGACCCCTTATATGTATTAAAAGAGATTCCACCCACTTTATAACTAAAGACCTCACTGGTAATACTGACGGGAGATACCGTTCCTTTAAATCTGCTCAGATTTGGGGGGGACTGTGTTTAGTAGGGCTCTACACAGAAATTAAACCAAACTAAAACCTGGAGAACTCACAAGACTGAACTGCTCCCAGACATACTTCTACTCAGTATAGGCGATTGGCAGCACACGGGCAAAGCCACCCACCTGCAAGTGAGTGATGTTCTTGTCGATGTTCATGGGTGAAGTGACGCAGTTGACAGGGACGTATTTATAGTTGTCAGGACAGGGCTCCGCATCCACCCCATTCACACATGGAACGGGGACCTTCTCGTAGCCACGTGCAATGTCCCTGGTGTTTGGAATGAATGACGTTCATAGACAAAAGCTGAGGACTTACATAACATATTCAGGTTTTACTACCTCATGACAAATCCTTGTTTTGAACAGAGTTTGAGTTTTTGCCTATATCCTTTTTTATTTATTTATTTATTTATTTTTTTACACAAGTATGATCAAAGCGAACAGGACATTTAGGTACTTTCTGAAAGTAGAAATTGAGTCATACCTACTGAAATGTCAGATTATCTAATCCCTACTGAATTGGTCAACAACGCTAAAGCAAAAAAAAAAAAAAAAAAAAAGTGGAAACAGTGACAAATGATCTGAATGCTTTGTTGGGTAAGAAAAAGTGGGAACCAGAAATATACCTGTTGAGGACCTTCTCCTCCTGTAGTGCCTGGGTACCTGCGGCTTCCTTCAGCTTCCGGTTGGCTTGAAGGGTGCTCCATACTTTGGAGTTGTGACTACAGCACTCCAGGGGAGTCTCCCCTTCACGGTTCTTAAGGTTCACGTTGGCACCGCGTGACAGGAAGAGTCTACAAGTATTTAGGTGGGAGGGGCCGATGCCATGTGACTACGCTTAATGAGTTACCATATGGAAGTCATGCAACTATGCATTAGCGTGACCCAAGGAACATATCACACATTTATGACGGACGAAGTCAGATTTTGCAGGGTCAGCTGGAACTCACGTCACGCAGTCCAGCCGGTCCTCCCGCGCTGCAATATGAAGGGGTGAGTCGCCGTGCATGTTGACGGCGTGCAGATCGCACCTCGCGCCCAGCAGGAGCTCGGCGATTTCCACGCAGCCAGAGAAGGCCGCCCAGTGCAGGCAGATGTTCTCCTCCTGTGCCCAGCCACCACAGTGACCATTAATATGTGGTCAAGAAGGTCAGAATAAATAACCTGACTCCAATTAACAAACAATCAGCTGCATAAATATGGATACAACTAAAATCCACAACATATATATATATAAAAAAAAAAAAACCCTCCTACAGGTGTGGGTACAGGCATTCTCTGGTGATGCGGAATATTTGAGTATCGAGATTTGACTTGGTGGACAAAACAAACCTGCAAAAGTAATGGGTGAGATTAGCAGAAAATGCTGAAAATCCTACGATCAAAACCTCTCTGACCTTGTCTCTGATGTTAATGTCGGCGCCCCTGGAGAGCAGCAGCTTCACCTGGTCCACATGCTTGTACTCCGTGGCCCAGATCACAGCTGTCCACCCACCATCATCCTGAAATTGACTATATCAATTCACAGCTGCCTATGGCTCAGTTGCACCATAGTCAATTTTTTTATCACATCAAAAAACGCTTTCATTAATTATAGAAATTAGTCAAGGACGCCACTGAGATTTGAATTTCCGGAAATTATACTGCAGAGTGTTACTACAACAGAATTTAAAAAGAAATCAACGAAAGCCGTTGACGGAACGGCAGCTGAGTGTAGGCCAGACTGTGATTGACGGTGATGGGTTCATGTACACAAGCGTATGTTGGGAACTGCCTAGCGGCCGTGACCACAGCACACGCCAGCAACAAGGACGAAGGAGCCAGAGCGTCTTCCCACCTGACAGTTGATATCTACCGAGCAGGTATCCAGCAGGTGTTGTACAATGTCATAGTGTCCTATTTTAGCAGCCAGGTGCAGACAGGTAGAGCCTTCCACATCCTGAAATGGATGGTCCGATTACTCGAGGATAGCAAGCTACAGAAAACCACCCCATCACAGCTGAATGAGGGCCCACTTAAAGCCAGGCTGCCTTCCTTAATGTTGCTATTTTAATAACCCTCATTAAATTCTAAGAACTCCTCAGATCCCATTAACATGAACTAAAGACTCATGTTTAGAACTTTCTGAAGAGATGTTTAGAACTTTCTGTATTCTGAAGAGCAAATATTCGTGATCTCTTAAGCAAAGTTCTAGGGTACCGCAGCTCATTGCAGCATAAATTCACAAGGAGGAAAGTGTCGAGGAGTCAGGACTGACCTTGTGGCTGACGATGGCACCAGCCCTGAGAAGATACCGGACTGTCTCCAAGTGGTTGTTCTCACAGGCATCCATGAGAGGTGTTCTCTGGTCGTCGTCACACATGTCAAGGTTCGCACCAGCCTAGAACAGAACGAGTCAGATTATTTTTCAGCCTCCTACCTCTCTTTACTGCCCACAGAAGATCCACTTGGAAAGCGGATCATTGTACCAATGGCAACAGGTCTGTCCTCTACTGCATGCTGTTGGCGCAAACATCTAAGAAATTAAATCCAAATCCTATGCATTAACAGAATCACCGCACTCCGGATCATAAATGAAACTGTACCGAAAACCTCACCTGCACAAGCAGGTGACAGACTTCCTGATGCCCCGCTTCAGCAGCTACATGCAAGGGTGTGCGTTTGCTCTGGCTCTCCATCTTGTAGTTGGGGTCTATTCCATCCACTAAGGCAAAGAAATAGCATAGTTGAAATGGAAGGATAGGGTACATAACAGGGCTGTCCTTCTGCTTTAAAGAGGTAAATCATACCTCTCACACCCGACCCCCTCCCCCCCGCGCGGATTACCCCCGGCAGCCGCCCCCCCCCCCCCGCCCCCTCCGGGGAATGGCACGGGCCGCTTGTCTCTGCTGGTGCGCGCGGGCCGTAGGAGGAT
>JAODKE010000125.1:7208148-7223910 GCA_026779605.1 Mormyrus hasselquistii
AAAAAAAATTGAGGAAGGGGAGGGATAGGGGACAAACCGGGCGTCCCCTTCGTTTTAAAAAGGAAAAATATACCCCCCCCCCCCCCCCCCCCCCCCCCCAAAAAAAAAAAAAAAACCTACCTAGCATCAGCAGAACCTTCTGGAGCTCCCCTTGTTTGGCTGAAATATACAGCTGCTTTGGGTGGAATCTCAGTTTCTTAGGCCTTGAACAGAGTTAAATAAGACTATTACTCTCTGCCTATAGAACAACGACATTTTCAAGAAGGGAAATGACCAACAAACATTGGGATTATGCAGAACATCTTTTATGGGAAGTGACTATTACCATAAAAGGGCTTCAAACCTACTTCTCTGCATCCAAAGCAAGGAGTACACTCTCCAGAGTCTCTTTGGGTGGCCCTGGCGCAGGCGCGGATCCGACCCCCAGTCCCATGGCCATGGCAGCCTTGGACCCAGGTGACTGAGTGTCAGACATTTCTGGAGTTCTTGGCAAAGAGCTGTCTGCTCGGTGGTCGTTAGACCTGGGCACATGAGCTAAACTGTAATGGGAGGAGAAAGGCATCTTTAAGCCAATCGCTCAAGCTATAAAGATGATATGACATCGATAACGGTAAACAATGTTTTCATAGTTTGAAAACTGCAGCAGAGACAAACCCCCCAGTGGTGGTGTCGGCCTTGCCCTCTGTCACAGCAGGCATCTTCGGGCCTGGGGAGAGGGGCACCATGGAGGTCGTGTCTGCCTTGGCGATGGTGACTTCCTTGGCCTTGCCCGCATCCTCGCCACAGTGTGGGCAGAAGGTCTGACCCTTCAGCACGGAGGCACAGGCCCGATGGAAGCGGTGTGAGATGTTGCTGTCCGGCTGGCACTCCATAAAGGTCCCCTTCACCGTCCAACATAAACAAACCAAGATGCGGGAGTTAACAACCCGCCACTAGCTCATCCTCTTACGTTGAAGGAGGGTATCTTGTCAAGCCCGGAACCTCTACTTCAGTAGTTTCAGAGACACAAGAAGAGCCAGAGGGTGGTAACAATGAAACGGGGTACGATTAGACCCATGACACAATACTCCTGAGAGAGGAATGAGCTGGGGAAATATACAACCCCACCATTTCCTTTGATCCCCTGAATCCCAAACCGCACTGACCAGAAGTGGATTCCAGCAAAACCTGAAATGCTTGAAGCACAAGACTAGAAACGGGCTCATGAGAGACGTCGACTTACCGCCCGGCAGAAGAAGCCACAACCGGGGCAGCACTGGTGCTTGACCATGCCGGCCCGATGGTCCTCGCACAGAACCAGGAGCTGTACCGTGTTGGAGGGCCGCATCATCTCGTGTTTTGTCACACTGCTCTGACAGCGACTTAGCTACGAGGACACAAATGCACATGTTGATGGTTCGGAGACAGGGTTGAAGGTGAGAATTATGCTCATTTGCATAAAAACTAGGACCTGTTCCTGGTTGTTGTATTTATTACTAAGGAGAGAGTGGCCTAGGGTTCAAGGAAATTAAAGAAAAAAACAAAAGCAAAGCTAAAGCTACGTTTTAGAAGGAAAACCAGATTTGACACTGACAGAGTCTGCTCTACCTGCCCATCCATGCTCTCTGTAGCCATGCACTTCCTGTTAGCCAGCGTGAGGATCTCTCGACTCTTTGGCGTCTCCATTCGGCAGCTACACAGGGGCAATTCCTGCACCAGGTCCGTCTCCACCCCCCCTGGACCTCCAGGCAGACCTAAACATAAAGAATACTGCTTACTCTCATTCTGCATGGAAGGAGGCCAAAACAAGCATTTTCTTGAACTCTCAACAAGCAGATGACACCCACAGACAAATACATGAGAACCCACAGAGGCAAATCAGACATCTAGATGAGAAACATTCTCCTGGAGCCTGTAATCACCAACAGACTTTAAACTGCTTTCTAACAGACTCATATTTCAGTCTTACAGCAAATCCAAGTGATGCGCAACATTCTCGTCTGACTAATGTACGGAATGAGGTTCAAAATTCTTCAGTCTGCTACACAATGGTGTTTTACCACCAGGGGGAGCCCATCCCATCAAGTATATCCTCTTGCCATTTCTATGTCTCCGAAACAATTCTGGACAATTGTACAATATTTCGGTTACATAATTTGAGGTCTTCTTTCAAAGTAAGATGGAAAAATCTACCTTGAGCCTTAACCTTTACATCAGCATGCAACTCCCATTTGTCAGGATTTTTTAACCACCCAATGAGGTTTGACTGCCTGGATAAAAGTCCAGGCGATGTAAAAGTCTACACAGTGGGTCCTGCTCTTAGCAAAAGACAATACACATAACCACAAAGGAGCACCAAAGGCAGCCATGTCTTAATAGTAACAGTTGCTTGCATTTATCCTGACTCTACAAAGAGGACCAATAGAAACAAAGACCCTCAAGCCTCTCACCTGATTGCTGGGACACAAGAAACTCCTCCTGGACTTCAAGGTTCAAGGAGACCAGAGGCACCTCCGTGTAGTCCTTACTGGTGTTTATCTGTGACTGGACCTCCGTACCTGTTTGGACCAAAGTGTGTGGCAATGGTAAATACAATATCCAAAACCATTTAAAAGCTTCCTGGCTAAACATAACTTTCATCAAGACACTCCATATAACCCAGAATTCCTTTCAATTTACACCCCAAGAATCAGCACAGATGTGTGACGGATGTGAAAGTATTTTATTTTCATATTCCGAAAACTAAGAGAGTAAGTGGCGGGAAGTAATGAAAACGAAAGGCAGGAAGTATATAAACTTAGTGTGAAAGTCATCCAACAGCTCAAGACATGTCTGTGGAGAAGCAGCTCCCAAATCTACAAGCTACTGTCAGCAGCCCCACAAGTTATATAATTACCTCTCATGTCAGGGCGATCCCTGCCGGTCTGGCACTTTAAAATTAAAGTCCCGAAAAAGAATACTTTGAATAATAATGAACCTCAGAGTCACTGCAGAAAAGCAACTCAAATCCACAGCTTCTCTGAACTTGCCAAAATTTATACAGATATTTGGTCAATTTAACCTCAAATATGGATCTTTAAGTCTCCAAATTAAAATCCACGTCGCAAACAATATTTAAAGCTAATATAACGAACTGAACAGATAAAAATTGCCTACTGAAATTAAGTATGAATAAAATTCCAATAGCATAACAAGTTGTCATGTTACTTAATATGCAATTTGAAGTAGGGGGGAATGGTACATTGTGTCCTGCCATCTAGTGGGGGGGAGGGGGGGGGTTGCCACATACATAACCCAAAACTACTAATACTATCATTTTTCCCTCAAGGGACCACCAGCTCCTCTCGGGACTCAAACAGGAAATTCTTCCTCGCTTCCAGGGAAGCTAATCTGCTGTCTCACACCAAACGGTGGCGGTAGGGAGCCACCAGGGGGCGCAGCAGCCAGCCTTACACACTCCACACATGTTTAGACATTCCATTCATCAGTGGGATTTACCCAAAGGACGTACCTGGGAGGGCCTCGGCCTTCGACTGCTTCTTTCTCTTACGCTTCCTGGATGTCTGCAGCCAGGGCTTGTCTCCTTTCATTTTCTTTTTCATCCTTTTTTTTAGGCTGGACTCTGAGCTCTGAAGGGCCGTGAGACACAAGACATGAGGGTGACATTAAAAACTCAAAGGCCATTTGATGTAGCATCCAAAAAAAAAAAAAACTGCTCCCCCTCTCAAACTGTTTTCTGGCTACTGTGGCACCGGTCTGAGGAAACTGTGCAAAACCAGCTCTAATCTATGACTGGTAACTAAACACAACACAGACTGTTCAAGCATACTATGCACAATTTTCATACGTTTTCCTATTTATCACGTTCAGTTTTTTTTTTTCCTCAGACGCATTTATCCAAAGTTACATAGAACTGGGAAAGTAATATCAGACAGTCCCTGGAGCAATCAAGGGCTAAGGGCCTTGCTCAGGAGCCCAATGCTGAAATTACTCTGCCAAACATGGGATTTGAACCAGAAACATTCGGATCACGGTCAGGTTTGTATTAAAGCAGATTTGGTGAAATATTACCAGGTCCGAGTCATTGCCCTCCTCCTCTCCTTCGTCGTCACCAGATTCCTCAGATTCCTGTTCCCCTACAAGCTGGCCCTACGTTTAGCATTATGATCCGAAATCAGTGTCATTGACAGATTCATAACACGGTTCAGAATATGTTCAGTCTATTGCATTGATATTGATGTTATCCAACATGATATCCATAATTTGCATCGCACAGTGTTTTTCCATTCATAAATTAGTGTATATAGAAAGAGCATGAAAGATGGAATCTCATCTGCAGGCTGTGCCGTCGGAGCCTAATGTCTTACCAGCCCGCAATCCTCAAACGAGGAGCCTGCAGCTTTAGTTCCAGGCAGACCGACCTGAAGCGCGGCGTCTGCAGTTCTAGGCTCCTCCCGGGAAACGACGCCGGCCTCATCTGCGACCTGCTCGTCCTCTTCCTCGGAATCCTCGCCGTCCTCAGACTCCTCTTCAGATTCGTTCTCCGCGCTCTCGCCATTCACTCGGAGCCCTTTCTGTTAAAGGGTGCAGACGGCAGATTGACTGTGACTCAGCTGACATAACAGAAGCCTCCGTTTCATTAATAATGGCCCAAACTCAAGAGCTAATATTTTGACCCTTTAAAATCGACGATAAACAAGTGTTCTGCATGGGTTAGGGCCACACATCTCAAACACCTCTTGATAATTTGTACCCAGACTAATTTTCATGAAATCAAACACACATGAGCTTAACGCTCCTTCAAGCTGCAGATTTTGTCTTAAGACAATACTGGAAAAGCCCCAGGACTGGTGTAGCATAAACTCGCAGGTACTTCCTGTGAACCCGCAGAGGAAGCCAAACCGCGGTGTGGTCGAGCGCAGTCTGACCTGGGCCTGAATGGCCTTCCGCGACAGGTCCTTGAACAGATCCAGCACGGAGCGCTGCTTCAGTACTTTGGTTTTCTTCCTGGGGACGAGACTGTATGTTCCCATCTTCCTCTTCTTTTTCCGGGAGACGCCGGTGGCTGCTGAGACAGCAGGGTGGTGAGGGTGCAGTTAAGTTACTGAGGGGTCTCCGCCTCATGTGGAGAAGGATCCCTCAGGAATAGTCAGTACAGCAAGCTGAAGAAGCTGCTTTGTTAACCTTCAGCACCAAGACGTTTCCTTCCTTACATAAACAGGAAGATGCTGGTTTGGAAGCCACATGGTAAGTAAATGAGCTGCTTAAGGTTTGCGAAGGAATATATCACCGCTACAACAAACACACAACAAACCATTTGGCAAACCCAAACTTTACTTTCAGTATGAAAGAATAAAGATGATATTTCCCTACTTCAACTTCAAGAACACAAAAAAACCTTCAATTGCTCTCTAAGAAAACAAACAGTTCCTCAAAATCTGATTCGTTATTCTCATTAAATCCGCCTCCATCTCAGAGATCTACTGATTTGAGACAAATTAATTCAGCCTTAGCATTAATACAGCTAGTTAGGTCTGAAGCGCCAGCAAATAGCAAGTACTGAACACGGGCTCGGGGCCCGAATCTCTCTTCGAACCGGGTCGTTTTTGCAGAGCAACTCAGGCAAGGAAGACTGAAGGAAAACTGTAGGAATGTTGGACCCAGAGTGGGGGGTTTTCGGAGGAGCAGTGGTCCAAGCGGGGTCTGACCGGGCTGAGGCTTGTTGGGGGGCGCCGGTGCGTCGCTTTGGCTCTGAGGTAGCTGAGGTTGAGGGGGTAGGGCTGGGGGAGGACCCCCCGCCTCCAGTCCACTCCGAGTCTCATCTTTTGCACCATTTGGTTCTTGAGATTCCCTGTTTAGAAGCTGGAGGACAGAGAAAATACTTCACTACGCATAGTTTAAAGTCCATTTATGAAAAACTGGGGGATTAAAACACTTCCCCCTTCAAAAATGAGCAACTCGCAACTAAACAAGATTTAAACAAATGCAGGCATTTAAAGGTTTTAGTGGGCGGCAGGATGCGATGTTTGGACAGCAAGATAGAGGGAATATGGATAAGAGAAAGCAACAGAAAATGCAACCAAAAGATATATTTTGTAGGTGGAAGCATTTGCATTATATTAAAATTAACCCTATACTACTGATTTGTCATGCGTCAGTACTGGTTTGGTTAGCACTGCAGTTCGACATGCTACAGGTTAGTTACTTGCAAGTTGATTAGTGGAAAGAAATAACTTGAGCTTGGGGCAGGGGGAGATCTCCACCCAATTAAAGGGGTCTAGTGGATTGCATTGGCTGGTTTTGATTGTTACACCCATGGATTAATAGTTATATTTTTTGCAAGGTTAAACAGAGGGGGGTCTTAGGTTCACAGTTTCCGGGGTTTGGGTGACAAAGAAAATCAAATGCCAAATTGGAAAATACTTGAATGCTGAAACTGTCCCCCACAAAACTACTGGATTCCATTCTGATGGGCAGGTTACACATGGAAATGGACGTATAAAAGAGGAACAGGATAAACTACAGTACTTTCCCACCATGTATTTAAATAAACTTGCTTAAAAATAAATAAAAAATTAAAAAATCGGTTGCAAATGTGCAAGTTGTCCTAAGTTGTAACTTAGACATAAAATTAGGGATGTAACTATTCTCTAAATCCACAGTTCGGCTAAGACTTCAATTTTTTCGTTTCACACCTAACACGTTTTTAGGGGTGGGGGGAGATATGACTGGTGCACAAGAAATTTTCTGGGTTTTATTAATCTTTCGTATGCCACTGCGATCCATGTCGAGTTGATGTCTTCTGATATGTGCTTGCACTTATGACAAACCGTGTGCACTTTGTTTAGGACACGACAGCCATCCCTGTACTCCACTGGACGACCAAAATGTTCCCACACCGCTGACCTGAATGTGTGTGAGGGCTTCTGCCATCTCAGCATTACCATCCCGCTTCAGCTAATGAATCTAGCCTGGCTTTTACCGCAGCCGTCACCACTGGAGCATGATGGAAACAAAGTAGTCGCGTCACACACAGGTGGAAAACAATAGGTGCAACGTATATCCATCCATACATTTTCCAAACCGCTTATCCTTCTGGGTCACGGGGGGTCCGGAGCCAATCCCGGAAGCTACTGGCACGAGGCGGGGAACAACCCAGGATAAAGGGCCGGCCCATCACAGGGCACACTGACACCTTATTCAGTCACACACCATTCACTCACCTACGGGCAATTTAGCAACTCCAATTAGCCTCAGCATGTCTTTGGACCATGGGGGGGAAACCGGAGTACCCGGAGGAAACCTCACGATGACACAGGGAGAACATGCCAACTCCACACACATACAACCCAGGCGGAGACTCGAACCCGGGTCCCAGAGGTGTGAGGCAAGTGCTAACCACTGCACCACCATACCAACCGTGGTGTATATATATATAATATTCTCAAAAAATTTACAGTTTGCCTAATTTTAAGTAGAATAATTTTGAGATTTACATGTATGTATGGTGTTGTAACCGTGAAAATGAAAAGGAGTTTTGTAACATTAGTAGCTTAATTGAGAGCTCACCAGGCTACACCAGCGGCATTGGGTTGGGAGGTTCTGTCTTCCGGAACTGAGCATGAGATCATGAACGTTTGTATCCCAGTTTCGGTCTTGGTTTCATAACCGTTACACCATTAATGAAATACTTCACCATTAACAAATGTAAAAAATTGACGTCTTGTAGGTTGAACCAACTGCAGTTCTCACAGTCGTTTTCTCATTGTTTATGCTCATATATAAATCACACATGGCCATTTTTGTCATCAGATACAAAACTATAAGAAAAATGAACTTAACAGGCCATAAATTTTTGGGTGATTTTTCTGTTCCCATGTTTTGAAGCAGGACTGGTTTCCGCTGTTTGCTATGTAACTCTTAAGGCTAGTTCATACGTCTCCACATGGGTACCAGTGGAGAAATCCGCGAAAACTTTCATGGACGCATCGGACGTCATCATCTCCGTGGACAAACATTTGCTGCTCGTGTTCGAGTCGCTAGCGTCCATTTTAAATACCAACATCGATGCTTTTCATGAGCCTTGGGCTTGTCTGACAATCCTTCAGACTATTTACAAGGTAATAAAACCGTTACACGCCTGTAAATGCGTGTTCAGACTCGAAAATCTCACCGTAGCCAGCTGACGGAAGCTGGCAACCTGACACTCCGAATTAGTAAAACAGAGAAACTGACACAAACCTCGCTGCTGGGGTGCGTGTGTTGGGAATATCAGAATAACAATAATGAATAATAATAATGACACAAAGTATGCGGCTTCACCAGAGAACCATGAACGTTTCCATGTCCACTTTTTACAGTGATTAACTCAGTGAAGACAGCTAATGCATAGAAGAAAACATTACAGTGAAGCCATTAAAGTGATAACTTTAAGCGACGTCAGCAAATCCTGCCATGACAATGTTACTATACCACTTTAAAACGAAGATTTACATTCAGAACCTCATGTGTCGGAGACTAATTTCTTGTACCCACATAGACGACATCTAGATGCATTAACTTTTCAGTGGTGCTGCATCCCTCTCTGGAAATCGAACAAACACCTCTTCAGGTTACAAGCTCACACCCTTCCAAGCTTCCCTGTCTGGAACCATGTCAAAACCCATTACCATGGTGAGCGGCATATTTTGCATGATACCAGTGGATTTTATTGGGCTTGGTGCCCAATAAAATTGATACCAACATCAATGGGTCAAGACAGCAGCCTTCTTTATCAACACACACCACGTACTAGACAGTATTAGGAGAAATCTGACAGGGGTAGAATCTACAAAAGGCTGTAACGGTACACATATTCATTGTGTAGCCTTTGGTACATCAGTTTTGGTTCAGAGGGGACAATGAAACATGAATACATTTATTGACACAGACGGAACCTAAATTCACAAGTACATGTTCAACACGGAAAATATTATGCTAATTGTAGCTGTGAGCTGGTTACAGCTAATGGCAGTTAGTCAGTGGTTTTGTAACATTTTGGTTTTCCACTAAATTACACCAGCACTGGAGAAAGTGTAGATGACAACACCGAGGCTGTTATACCTGGGATGTTAAGAGACAAAATCATCCAAGTATTTGTGCGACTGAAGCAGCGGAAACCGCCTCCGCAAATTAGTTTCTCCGTGTTTTTCCTGCTGAACCAAAATTGCAGTGAACCCAAAACCACAGTTCGTTACAAACCGTGAATTTTGTGTTCCACTGCAGCCCCAATATACACCTTCTAAGTTTGGGAGGTGTTACAGTATACTGTGGAATTTTGGGTGCACCGTGCCATTATGTAATCTTGGTGACAGTATTTGGTGAAATTTACTGCCCCCCCCCCCCACCCCCCAAACAAATTTTATCACCAAGACTTCACAATGCAGGAGTATTTTTGAAAGTACGGTCACAATACCACATAAAGCCCGTTTGGATGGTTTGATGGTATGAAAAATTAAATATCGGCCAAGCCCAATACCGTCAAGTCTCCTTGTTTCATTCCAGTTACTAGCATCATTACCGTAATGTTAGAAAATCACCAGGAATGAAAGCGTTTTTGTTGATCAATCGGACACCACTGAGCATGTCAGAAATGCTTCGTGTGCACGATGCTGACTGGCGTTACCTTTAGTGTTGGCTGGTTGGAGGCTGGTCTAGCCATGGTTTTGCGAGCCCGGTGTATAGTCACTGGCGGAGGGTCCTGGCTCGTGCCATTTTTAGTCTCTGACTCTGCCCGGCCGTCTGTGGCCACACCCGTCCCCGCACCTCCATCAGTCTTTGCGGAGCCCACATTCCTGGCCCTTGCCGAGGACGGGGGCAGTGTTTTGGTGGCGTGTCCCACTAAAGTGCCACCTACGGGTGACCCACTAGTCCTGTGTGGGGTGCCCCCTTCTGGCTGCTGCTTGGCTAAGACGAAGCCGTTGCTACCAGTTACGGAGCCGTGGGGCGCCTCGTTTTCCGGGAGCCCATTCTCGCTGATGTGAGCCCGAGGGCCACACTCCGACTGCCTCCCTGCCTTGCTGTCCTGAGGGAGATGGGGCCCAGAGCTTTGGTGGCCCTTTCCAAGCTCCAGCCTTTCACAGATCCCGTTCACCTCCTTCTCGTTCTTGGGGGCAAGTCCTTTCTTGTCCACTGCCACGTCATCGTTACCTGAAGAGTAAGAGAAAAAATAAATCATAGCTACCAAGAAATTCAGGCATGACTCGAGAGTCATACAACCTGCTGATTAAGGTATGGCATGGGATGATGACGATGACTGGGGGGATGGGGGGAGGGTTTTGCCTCTTACTCACCCCCCTCTTTAATGCAAAGAGGTTCCTTCATCACATCAGTCTTCATGGAATCACCCCTCCCCAGGACGGCCTTGGCCAAACCTGAGGGCTGAGAGGAATGTGGAACGTCAACTTTTGGAGGGATTCGAGCATGTGTTGGGAGATGTACATATTCTGAATAGGATGCCACCATCTCAGGCCTGCCGCTGCCAGTCAGGACCAAGATGGCCAAGAATTTCGTGACCCACACATAAAATGCATTAGATTAGTTTCCACATGGACGGCTGTGATCCTCTTCAGCTCAGGGATGCATCACTTATTTCCATTGAGAATCACTAAAATCAAACCACAAACCCATGTAGCCTACAATATGTCAAGCTTAAAAGCTCATGCAGAGCCTGAACATGTTGCTGAAACCTATAAATGATCTGGTCACCTGGTTTTAAAAAGCTTTCAAATGCATAACAGCTCTGGATATACTTCTTGCTAGTAGACACTACCACTGTCACAGCGGAGTTGGATGGGCCTTTTACCATATTCACTCTATGTCCTTCTTGTTTTCTACCAAAGGAGGGAGCTAGAGATATAGCTATCGAGCAAATTATGAATTTCCTAATTTGTCGCAAAGGAATTTCTTCCAGTCTGACACAGGTCTGTCTGGACATGGCAAACTGAGGGGGACGATGATTTGTTGTCATACAGTGAGCCACTGACTGCATCAGAGGAACTTTCCACGACAGAAGGAAGTTCGGGAAGATGAAGAGCTTTGGATTCCAGTTTGGGAAGAACAGGACAAACAAGTGTATTATCTTTCATTTTATTATAAGTGTTTGTCATCCAGTGAGTTCAACAAATGGCTAAACAAGCCAATGATGACAGTAGGGATTTTTAAGCAGGTAGAAATGCAAGATGGCCTCACACACACACACACACACACACACACACACTTTTGAAAAAGCCACATTTTCATTCCCTTGAAACAGGAGTCCAGCCTCAGGAGACGTCTGACAGAAACAAGCACAACAACTGAAAAGCAGAGGCCTTCGTATCAGATTAATCTTATCAGCATTCTTAGGCAGGGAAAGGAACAGAATGCTAGCAAAGGCCTTTATTCCCCATCTCAGACCAGGCACTGCCAGATCACTGGCCTTTTACAGAAAGCAAGAAAGGAAACTGAACAGGAGCAAGGGAACACAAATGAAGCCAAACTCAAGGAAAGCCGGAGACAGAGATAATGGTGCCCTCTTTGCCTGTATTTGTAAGTTCCAGCAATAAATCGGCATTGAATAAGGAGAACTGGAATGGGCATTTTGATGCAAGGATGAGCATGACGGAAGGACCACACTGCCACATTCCCGGGCCACGAACGCAAGCCACCCACTCGGCCTTCGGGCTGTGACACAGCTGTCTCTGGCGCTAAGAATGAACGCCGCCCTTCCGCACAGCAGGAAAACAGCACGCCGGGTGCAGGGACAAGTCGAAAGACACGGCCGCACCGCGGACACCTTGAAAGGTTTTCCAACCGTAGGTGTCACAAAAATCCGAAAGGAGTGCACATTTGAATACTAATCCATCTGAACTACAGAGAAATTTTCCAGAATCAAAAAAAAAGCAAACTCGGTTTTATGTTGACATACGGATCTTAATGGGGACCTTCCCTTCATTTCTAGGGGAAAAACCCCTAATCCCAATCATGACATCCTTAACCCCCACCCAGCCCTAACCTTAACTATAAGTTATCAAACAAAAGAAGTCTTTTGGCATTATTATTTTTTCAATTGCAGTCGGAGATTTTTATAAAATCACGATTATCCAAATTGGGACCTAAAATATGGCCCCAAAATAAAGTTTTACCACATTTTGGTCCCCAAATGTGATCTATGCAACCACTGCCCCCCCCTCACACATCAATCCTCCACTGGACTATTGCCCTAGTCATGTAAAATTCATGTCACTGCAAGAAAACCAGAATTGTTCTGCAATTCTCCTCATCTTTGGAATTTACTATCATAGCACCACATCAAAACAGTGATGACCTTATAGCATTAATCTCACATGCGCTGTGCGTCAACACGGTTGATTCTGAGACCGAGAAAGACGGACAGAGAGGGAGGTGGGAGGGATGAGGCAGCCACCAGGAGACCGGCCATCCGTCCCGGAAATGCCCGCTGCCACGTCAGGACTGCCCATGACTTTCTTAGCTTTGCCAGTTCCTGCACCCACACATACCACAAGCGTACCTGCCTGTCCTTGATGCCTCCTGGTGACACATAATGGAACTAAATACTGCAAAACTACAGCTCCACCGGCAGTGGGAACAGGTTATGGTGTGTAAAAGTATAAAAACCGAGCGTATGAGAATGAGGCCCAGATCACGAGCTGGTGGCTACATTCCACTGTCAGCAAACCCCGTTTAGGTGGATTCAGACGCTAACAGCACCTTCATCTTTGAAAAGGAACATGGGAAAGGAGGGGCAAAAAAAACAAACAAAAAACACACAACACGATGATACAGGAAGTCAGAACACAGAAATGAATAATAAAACCCACCAGTACGTCAAGAACAGCTCTGATTAGTGGTTACGCCAGGCTAGGGCGCCATCTATAGCGTCCGTTTGCAAATGGCTCCCATGACAAAAGCAGGCTTGCCAGACGGAGAAGCTGCTTCACAGTAAAAGTCCCCCACCCCCCACTCACAATAGAGTAGATGGCAGCTTGCGTGTCCTATATATTCCCCGACGGTGGTGGTGAAATCCCATAGTTCTATATAAAATCACCGCCGCATGAGCACACAGACCAGTACCTCAACCCTGTGCTACTCCACAGAGGAGGAACGTGCACTGTAGCATGCGAAGATTTCCCTACAGCACCCCCTGGGTCGTTAGGGGTGAAATTATATTAACCTCACCATTTAGCTTAAAGATGGTTTTTGTTGTCGGACATTTCCGTGGCAACACCAGCCCCCCTAGGGATCTGCCATTCAGACCGGTGTCGCCCGATCAGACCCGTGACTCCGCTACATGCAGCCACAGCTGACACTGGAAGATCACTGGTTACCTCTACCAGCTACAGCCGCCGCCAGCCCACAGATACCCCGCTGGTTAACTGGCTTCCCAGAGGTAACCCAGCGAAAACACCCTTCATTTTGACTCTGACTAGCTATTTATAAATGCACGCTCTTCACAACTGTTACATAATCCCCCACCCCTACAGAGACGAGAGACTGTTCCCAGTAGTGGCACCAGTTCTGGGAGGGTTTAAATAGCTAATGCACTGAAGAAACCTTGCATATTGCGTTGACATGACCCAACACTTGACGAAATGCACACAGAAAATATAAAGGTTTTAAAATTATTTTTAAGAACGGCATAGTTTTTATGTAGTAGCTGTACATGATGTTGCACATGAATTCAGAAAAACTCAACTGGTTGGACAAGGGAAAAAAAAAAGGACCACTGGGGGTCTGAGAACATTCTGGAGTAGTTATCTTTGCCGCTGCAGACTAATGGATTCCAGGGTATAACATTCTTATTCAGCCCTAGACAAGACGTCCTATTCTGAAACTGTCAGGTCAACCTCCAGGGGCCGAGCTATTGGGATGCCAGTCTCGTCAGGAGGGGGGGGCGAGCCACCGCCGACGGCTCACCGCACCCTTTCCGGCAACACAGGGCACCCGCTCTGCGGGCAAACGCACAGGCATGCAGGGAGTGCCCTAACATCGACCATGGAAACATCTGGAATCTGAGCATAAACACTTATAGAGCTAAGATCAGCTGGTCCGGCCAGCCGTGAGCAGGGCTTATCCTTCAGAGGGGGGCAAACCTGGATTCAGTGTGGCTCAAAGGCCACAGACAACAGAAACACGGACCCCAGACAGCAGTCAGGCCTGAAAAACGCTAAAAAGAAAAGTAACGCAAAAGGAGGGAGTGCTCTCCAGCTGTAGGCCTGGGGACACGAACGTAAGCAGGTCTTCTGCGTGCCCAAGCCCTCCCCCTAGAGGCAGCCTGCAGGAGCATGCTCAGTAGAGTGGAAGGGAGGCCATTTTGTGACCATTCACTAACACGCAGACAACATGCTGTTCCCACCCCCACACCACCACCATTGTGGGGGAGATGAATAAGGGCGGTGATGGGGTAGCTTAAAAAAAGAACTGATACTAAGAACCCTGATTAATTTAACCAAGCCAGACATGGAGAAAAGAGCAGCTACCAATGTTATTATAATAAACTACTGAGTATAATAAAAGGATAATACCCACAAGTAACTGCAAGGATCTATTACTTTTAATATGCAATTTTTAAAATCATACCATGTTCACTTCCCATGTGAACCTCAGCGTCCAAGCAGATCCCGAATATCATCCAGACTGTCAGCGGCTATGCTAGCCGTAAGCCTAGAGCTAAAGAAACCTTCTTGTATCCAAACAATCCATTACAAGCTTATTTTGTGCCCCGGGGCCCTGGATTAGCTATTTTAAGACATTTCCTGCGATTGTAGCATTGGCACATTGGCTGGTATAGAGGCATACCGATAAATTTACCTGTTTATGACCTCACAGGTGAAGACGCAGAATGCCTGGTCTGTCAGCTGCAAACTTTCCCAATAGGGTTTTGCTGCAGGACTCGGACACAAATGAAAAGGTGTCACCACATTCCCTGTCCCCTTTCTGCACAGAGCCGAGTGAGAAGAGAATAAGCACATCCATGTACGAAAGTGCGTGTGTGTGTGTGTGTGGTGGGGGGGGGGGGCTAGAGAAACTGCTGTCGAATCCAAGTACAACATCAATTTTAGTGCAAAGAGCCCGAAACCACCAGCGGAGGTGTGGTGCCCACAGACTGAACACCAAAGCTGAGCACAGCTGTGTTCAGAGCAGCATAACACCACGGATTACCAGGCGGAGTAGGAGCCATTCGGCATCAATGCCCAGTCCACAGAATGCTGATCATTTCTGCAAATGTTTTCAAGAGGGTAACCCAATCAGTTTTTACCTCCATTTTCTTATTCCACAGATTATAGGCTTTCGAATGCACCATTTGTCTGATAAACTGAAATGAAGGTAAATCCACAGCTAGCATAGAGAATGGCTGTATACAGAAAAGCACTACCATGTAATGACAGTACCAAAGACTGGGGAGTTTGAGGCAGAGCAGTTAGTGAATAGTATCCAGAAGACAAAAGATGTAAACAAACAATCAACTCCCCAAAAAACAAATGCATCAAAAAACGTCTGATGCTAATAATAAAAAAAGCAGCACAAGAAACTGTTATAGATGCCACAGACCCTTAAAATCCTTCATCCTCCGCTGAAAATCTACATCCAGGCCACATCTGGGCATTAGTAAAAACCAGGAGTCTATCCAACAAAAAAAAAAAAAAAAAAAAAAAAAAAAAAAAAAAACCACAAGGACCACAAAAAATTTGGGTGTTCACCCAGGTAAAGGTTCAGAGAAAAGTCCTGCTCCGTAACTCGCCC
>JAODKE010000125.1:7227425-7241290 GCA_026779605.1 Mormyrus hasselquistii
CTTCCTACCCAGCCACTTGGGACAGCCCGTGAGCCTCCCCTAGTCACCCCCCCCGCCGCCCCCCCCCCCCCCACCTGCACATGTATCACAGGGGTCACCATGCAGAGACTGACCATCACCACCTGACACAAGGCCCCACCGTTCATAAGTCCTTCCTATCTTAGGCCATTAGATTAAGTGCCACCATGTTGCACATATACTGGCCATTCCTTCGTCACCACAGCATTTCATACTAACCATTCTTTGCACTGTTACTGTTCATTGTCGTCTATTAATGTTGAAATGTCATTTTACTGTCTGTGTGTCTTGAACTATTGTAAGTAGGGATGTCCCAATCCACTGAGTACCCCGATCCGATCCATTCAATATTTATGTCTGCCGATTCAGAGTCCCGATCCGATCCTTTAATAAATATTTAAAAATACAGACACAGAGCAGGTGGTAGAGTAAAGCCTTCATTATGGTGTTTCTGCAAGTACAGAATTAGACTTCTTATATTAAAATGACACCGTGTTGCTACTTCCTCTCAAAAGAATGGCACTGTAAACACTGCAGGTAGCCGCTGGGCTACTTTGAGTTTATCAGGCTTGCTGCAGCGTGCGACAGGACCTTTCGATCCATGCAACTGACGTAAACTGGCTGGATGAGGAAATTAAATAGACGGGGTGGTGGTAGCCGATATTGATCAATTAAAAAATGCCTGGATCGGGGACCACAGATTATAAACCTGCAATTTCCTTTGGGGTTTATAAAATACGCAGGTTTGTTTCTATATATCCATTTCAGAACTGTCCCCATGTTTATGAAGGAAAATTTAACAGTGGTGTAGGTTTGGTTTCAGCATCGGTAGGAACCAGATTAGCCCCCCCAACACACACTACTCCCTCAATATCGTAGGGATGCATCGCTACCAGCCATATCCAAAGCTACTCCCTTGGCATTTAAGCTTGTCCTGCAGACTTCTGAGAAAAAACTACTGGTTCCACACTGACAGAATCGGCTTCATAGCTCCTTCAGTAAGACAAAGTACTCCAGTGCGCCGAGGCATCGATATTCTCCCGGTCAAGCGGTAGCTGCTGTACAGCCCTAGCATGGCTAGAGTGAAGATCTTTAATATAGATCTGCTATTTAAGGGATAAGTATCAGCAACCAGGCAGAGGAAGCATGAATCTTAAGGTCTGGCACTGCAGCACTGAGTGATATTTAGTTGCGGCACCATTTTTGTTTGGTAGCCAGTTTAGATTCATAAGGCCATGTTAGCTAGCCTGGGAAAGACCAAAAACAGGCCTCAACAGAAAGCATGACGACATGCTTTTGAAGCAGAAGACTCTGGAGCATGCTCAGTTGGGATCCTTTCCGCCATTTTGGAGCAGCAGAGATCATCTAACAGAGTCTCTCTGAAAATAAGGCTTTTCTCCACGTAATATATTCATTTTCTTTGTCAGCAAAGCCAGCATTGTTCTGCAGTACTTCTAAGCCCTCAATACCCCCATAACCTCGGTAACTACATCCCCCCCTACCTCCTGGCCAAAAATAAATATAACCTTTCCAGTTTTCCCATCTGGAGAGAAATCAAGGCGCATTCAACGCCGCGTGGCTCGTGTTCCTTGCAGGTCGGCCTCTTAGACAGACTCGCTTGAGAGGATCCAGTCAACATGGCGGTTTTGACTAATAATGTGCAGTTTTTGGGACTTCGCAACCAAAAGACCATTTTTCAGAGGGAGCGGGGGCTGGCTTCTGGGAAAACCCTGGTGTTTTTAACCTCCTGTAACTCCCTCCCCCCCCAAAAAAAAAACCCACAGACAGGAGGTCTGCAGTGTGTCCTCAAATGACCTGTCATCGTGTAACCAAGCTCATGTCTGTCCGCATCATGTTTGCACAGAGTAAAACCAAATCTTTTAAAACTGGCAAAATAAATTGAAAAAAAAATAAAAAATACCACCCTTTCTCCCCCCACAAAATCCTTAATGCTGCAAGGACATACACTCCAGAAAGCTCAAGAAGCGGTTTCACCTTTTCCAGGATCACTAAGGGTGACTCGCAGGGTGCCCCTAACGAGTAGGTACGAGGACTGCACGCCCCACCAGACGGTAAACAGCAGCGGAGCCCCAGACTGGCACCACCGCAGCACAGACACAGCTACTTGGAGCAGCTCCACCGACACTCCAAGCGAGGACAGGCTTTGATGATTTAACCCAACATGCTCTGCAAACACACAGAAAGATACATAATCCAAAGTCCTTGTACTTTACCCTAAAATGGCCTCTCGAGAGTTTCCACGAGCAGACCTGATTTCACCGCTATGCTCTTGCATTGCACGCTTGGTCATCGTTCTCCACCCGCGGAGATCACCTACGTACAACCAGCCTTTGGAACCAGTTCTATCCTGCCTGCTAATCAAAGCAGGGCTGGGTTCCACTTTGAGAGCCTAATGATGCAAGAACTCAGCAGGTGTTTGGGTCAGTACCTTCCAGCACCGAAAGCCGCACCTATCCGGCCCCCCAGCACCGAATGGGCACACAGATGTTCTTCCGGTCCACTTTCCTAAAGGCCTTCATATCGTCTCCCAGTCTCCAATGTGCTGCATGAACCCCGAATTGCCCTCAAACGAACGATTGAATGCAGAAGCTCCTCTACTGGGGGCAGGAAACGACTGGGAGCACAGAAAACGGCGGAAACGTCGGCCTCACCAACCATCACGGACAAAGCAAGCAAGTGAAGATGAATGCCAAGCTGCACCGTGAGGCGCACACTGAAAACTAGACAGAAAAGCAGATTATTAATTCTGACCAAGCTCTAAAGAAACAGTATAAAGTCAAATAAAGCCACGTTCCTTCCAGCAGCCAGACAATGCCAGAATAATCCCGTGGAATTCTGTTAATGGGGAGATGGATAGATGAGAGAGAGAGAAGCTCCACACTTACACCCAGCTTCCAACACAAGCACAGCCCTAACTCCAGTCACATGATCAATCTAGTAGATTCTCTGACATAGGCTTCACTGGGCATGCTCAGTAGGCTGCTCTGCTGTTCCCAATAGAAGAGCAAGAGGGAGGAAGTTTGCAGCCATTTCATGAGAAGGGATCCTGGACTGAACAACGGGAATGTCGACCGGAGCTGAACCAGATCTATATGGCAAACCGGGTTCTTTTAAAAACGAAAGTTCCTGAAAGCAGCTTGGCAGAGTTCCACCGCTCTTGTTCGCTCTCCTATTTCAACTGAAGTCAGACAGAGTGAACAAACTATATTTAGAAAATGTGATCAAACTGCTTTGCTTTGTAGTATATTGAACTTCCACCAATTATTCTGCACAAAAAATTGACTCTGGAGAGCAACAAATGACAGTTTAGGTTTAGGAGACTCGAGGAACGTGTGTATACATTACTCTGACAAGAGATGAGGCGTTACGCTGTCCTCACGCTCAGTGACGTTCATCCAGAAAGTGAGGTCAGTTCTTGGATACCACGAGACGACAGAGAGAAACAAAACAACTCAATCACAGACCTACAATCGAGTCCTGAAGAAAAGCCTGACAAGACCTGAATTAATGACCAAAGCCAGACAGGAAATCGAGATGGGGGGGGGGAGAATCTAAGACAGCAATTAAACCATGGTCTGTTCCAAGAGAGTCATGTGTTATATATCACATTGCACTGGAGATACCGGGGCAGTCAACACTGGTTCTCGCACATCACATTTTCAGCCATGCGAATATGAAAGCGTGCATAAATCAGAAGGACAATGTGCTCGTTCCACGAAATCTGGAATGAAACCTCATTCCGAGCTATTTCTGACTGGGAAAGAATCACTGCCATAAAAATGTTCTTAATCTATGCTGCACCAGTTGAATTTCATAGTAATATTAGTCAGCTACAGAAGGGGACCCTCCTTACGGAGAGATGTTGAGACCACATCGTAACCACATCATTTAAGCGGTTAACAGCGATGCCTGTCCACAAGACTCACCAAGGATTTACAGGGAGCAACAAAATAAGAATCAATTATATTTTTTTCCCCCAGAGTTGGACGTTGGTAGCAACCAGTGATTACGGTCCTGATGGGAGTGGGGGAGGCACTGGGAAATACAGCAACACTCCTGGAGTCTGTGGATCCTTTTTTGCATCTTTTTGGTGCCTTAACCAACACACCAATCCCCAACCCTCAGGAGGATATGTGGTTTAGTCCCACAAGGAAAACACTCAAAGACTACAGGGTCGAGACACACAAATTACCATTTCAATTCAATAATGATGGGTATTCTGAGACAGAGCTCACGACTAACTTCAGATAATACCCCCCCACATAAAACAGGAGTATTTCCCCAGTGCTTGGCCTTAATTTCACCCCATTGGTTAAGGTACTAAATTAAAGGACATGCAATTTCATATGAATGCCATAGATTAATCTTTAAATCAAGAATGCGAGAGAGCATCCTGATAAGGCCATTGCCCTTGGAAACAGGAATTTTAAGTATTTTAAGGCAGCCAGTGGCAGAAACATGCAAGGCCAAAGAATCCGGAACAGCAGCACCTCAAGGTACGAAAGCTTCACTGGAAAAATTAAGCATCCATTTCCTATAACTGCTCATGCAGCACTGTGAGCCTTTCAGGGGAAGCGAGGCAGGATGCCAGTGACTCACGTGGCACACGCTGACACGGGCACACGGGAAGACACGTCATCTCGGCTGTGTGTTTTTGGAAGAAACCAGAATCCAGTGGATTCAACCAGGATGGAGGGGGTGGGAATTAAACTGGATACATAACTCTCCGGGTGTGAGGCTACAGTGCTACTGACTGGACCACCGTTGCTCGCCATGACTGAAGGACACGCATGTTTTCATTCATGCAGCAGGTTTCCTGTGATGTCCCGCAGTTGGACGCACCCCAAGAATCACAGAACTAGCGAATTACTAGTTACTAGTTAAAGCTACTGCTGATTAGTTAAAGCTACCGACTAGCTTTGAGGTTAATCCCAGCGTCCTTCAGCGGTTACGTTAGTCCTCTGCCTAATCTCATCATTCCTTATTTAGGTTTGGTCTTCAGTCATAGAGATGCACTTGTGTTTTGCAGTACAGACCAACACTCATTTTATAGCCTAGCTGGAGTAGAACGTTGATACGGGCCCCTGGTATTTCGGGGCAGATGGGGAGATTGTGCCGAGTCACGCCGTCATGTCAGTGAGCGAAGTCCGCTTGCGGTTAAGCTTTTAAACAAACTCAATGAGAAAATGACAGCTCTACGCGGAGCAAAGGCCACGAGGGAGGACGGCTGTGGAACGCAGAGATGGCAGGAAGGGGGGGCCCCACCGACCACAAGGTAGCGGCATGTGGAGTGACAGTCAGGATGTGGCTACTGTCATCAAGAGGTGGGCGTCTAAGTGCAGACACTCAGCTGCAGACCGCTAACATGCACCATGCAGACACTCAGCTGCAGACCGCGAAATGCAAAAAGCAGACACTCAGCTGCAGACCGCGAAATGCAAAAAGCAGACACTCAGCTGCAGGCCGCGAAATGCAAAAAGCAGACACTCAGCTGCAGGCCGCTAACATGCAAAAAGCAGACACTCAGCTGCAGGCCGCTAACATGCACCATGCAGACACTCAGCTGCAGACCGCTAACATGCACCATGCAGACACTCAGCTGCAGACCGCGAAATGCAAAAAGCAGACACTCAGCTGCAGGCCGCTAACATGCACCATGCAGACACTCAGCTGCAGGCTGCTAACATGCACCATGCAGACACTCAGCTGCAGGCCGCTAACATGCACAATGCAGACACTGAGCTGCAGGCCGCTACCATGCACAATGCAGACACTGAGCTGCAGGCCACTACCATGCAAAAAAGCAGACACTCAGCTGCAGGTCGCTACCATGCAAAATGCAGACACTGAGCTGCAGGCCGCTAACATGCAAAATGCACACACTCAGCAGCAATGATTAAATAATACAGGCCTGGACACTGACTTCCTGTGAAGGGCCAAATCTGAGCTTGGTCAGGTTCAAACCCAGCCTCAGCATGTCTGCGGGTCCTTGAGCAAGGCCCTTAACCCCCAGCTCCCTGGGCTCCCCAACAGGTGGCTGCCCTTTGCGGACAGCTTGCTCTACAACGAGCAAGATGTGGGAGGCGTAATAAACTATTTCCCCACGGGGATCAATAAAGTTATTACTATTACTAATTACTATATCAGGAGGGGCCAGTTTTTAATGATTATTGTCATGCCTTGTGGGGGGGAAAAAAAAAAAACTGTTGTCCTTTTTAGGGCCATCGTAGTCGACGTAGTACATAAACATTGACAGTGAAAAACCACAGCGGCAGAAGCACTATGCAGGAGCGTCTGAAGAAAGACGGGCGCTATTCTAGACGACAGATCCCCAAGAAAAGGCAAAACCACTATATTATCTATTTATGTTTATTAAATTGCCATTAGTACAGAGCTCCGAATATCTTTGTCCTGTTGTGTCCTTCTTGCTGCTAAATATACTCATTATTAAAACCATAAAGTTGTCCACCTGCTACCTTAGAATCTCCAGTTTGAGAAAACATTTAGGCTAAAATCTGAGGTTAAGCTACATTGACTGCCAGTGTAAGAATTAATGAGTAAAACTTAAAATGAAACTAAAACAAATGGAAATGGACACTTAAAAAGAAAAATTGTGAACTGAAATAAAAATGAAAACCGTTAGACTTTAAACTGCAAAAGGTTCCGCTACCTTTTGACCTTGTTTATCCACAAGACCTCCCCTTTTACAGAATGTTGGGTTGCCCCTTTCATTGCCGAAACTTCAGTGCTTATCGCTTTCACGATTTACCAAAACGGTAGCATGTGTCATACAGTTTGTTGTTGTCAAAATAAAATTAACTTTAACGAAATGGTCGATTTCATTTTCTGGAGGGAAATTAATCCTTTATGTTAACTCACCAGTTAAAAAAAAGTCAATAAATTAATTGAAGAATAGTTGTAATAGTGACAGCCCCTAGTACTTTTCCATAGGTAAATGCAGAAATCAACAGAACCAAAGCATTTTTCATATTTAACTTCAGTCATACATTTATAAAATACCTTTGCGGAAAACTTTTACATTCTGTATAGGGTGCCTTATTTTCACCCAAACAAATGGACTAAATGGTCTCGTCCACCAGCTACACGATTTAGTAACAGATTTAAGGTACACCAAGTTAAATGGACTTTATCCTCACTCACTTACATTTAGCCCAGACTCTCTTACATCTGACAAGTTATCTGGCTAAGAAAGAAATCCTGACTCACGGTACAAACCCCTAGCATTTCGCAGCCTTGGCCAAAATAAGCCAGCAAAAAATCCTTCTGGGGCTCACAGCCCTGACCACAGGGGAGCAGGGCCACGCGACAGGCGGGGGAGGGAGAGGCGGGAAGCGGCCAGGCCCCCGGAAGCTCTCTCACCAGCCAGAGTGGAGCTCTAGTCCTGATATGTGTTTCCCTCCATCCCTCAATCAACAGCCCCTGCTGGGAGAAGCCAGGCCCACCACTGGGAGAAACGGCGCCCCCCACAGGCGACGAAGTGTACCAGCTGTGTTCCCCCTTCAGACTGCATGTCGAATTAGAGCCGCAAAAAAAAAGAAAAAATAAGACAGGTTGAAGAGACAAGAGGCCAACAGGCCTGAGGGAAATGAAACACAAAGAAGGGAAAGAGATATGACTGTTAGGATGGCTGATATTTATTTCCCCAAAGGATTGAATTGTGCAGGTTTATCATATTGCTCCCTGTGGAGACACACAGAGAGAAAAGTAGGTTTTAGGGTGAGGGTGCAAGGACAGCAAGGGTCTAACCCCCCTGGTAAAACTGGTGCTAAGGGGCTTGATCCAGGGCCTGATGGTGGCATCCCTCGTGCGACTACAGGATTTGAACCAGCGACCTTCTGATCATGGCCACAAACCTCCCCTACTGACACTGACGGGGCTTTGCTGCTCCCCCCACTTCCGCAAATGGACGAGACCGGGTCTTAAACCCATACTCCTGCTTCCATACAAGTGCAAATATCCAGGCCCACCGCCACTCCCGTTTCCAAATAAGGAACACAGGACGAGGAAATCGGACGGCAGGCGTAGCGCGAAAAGGCCGTCCCTGTCTGCACACTCCCACACGGAGTGCTGTCACTGCACTTTTCCAGCTACAGGAAGTAAATAATTCAGAAAGAAAACAACGGAATGAGAAACCAGCCTGTCTCTCAACCACAAGCTGTTGCCACGCCTTGATGAAATACAATACTCAACATGGAGCCGGACTGGGAATGAACAGAGAAGGGCAACATGAGACCTGGGTCATTCACAGTAAAGGGAAGATGCTACCAAGCACCTACCAACTAGCTACCTCATCTCGACATGACGCGCATTTGTAGTCAAGCGAGATTCGCCATCCAGAAACATCTCTCTGGCACACATGATTGTGGATTTAAGAACTTCGAGAAGTGTCAAAAGCAGCCAAAAACTTCTGGAAGCAGATGAGATACAGATACAAAAGTCCATTGTCTTCTCCTGAAAGGGCTTTTTCTTCTGTTTGCATTTCGCTACATATAAGTTGAAAAATATCCAAAATTGTGAAAAATCAGATCAAAGGGAACAAGGAAATCTAATGCAACATGAATGTTTCAATACAGAGTCACCTGAGCAACTGGAGAAAGGCCAAACTGACCAAGGCCATGGTCTGTATCTCATTAAAATTAATTCAGAGTATTCCATCACGTCACAGCTTCAAATACTAATCGTGAAAAGGTGTGCGATTCTCACAAGTGTTTACTAGAAGCTGCAGCGAGTTGGCTGTGCTTGGGAAATTACGCCAGGGAGGCGGTGGAATTTCCAGTGACTCGCGGGCGCCCTCTCCCGATAGATTACTGGCCATTGCAGAATAATTGAAAACCGACGAATCAATGGAAATGCGATTAATGGGAACAGAATGCCACTGGAAGAAAGGCCTTTAAATAACGGGAGGCGGCAAAACAGAATGAAACAAAGCTGCTGCAACTCACATCATGCGGAAAATTAACATACATTCCTAATTAAAATCAGTTAATTGCCAAATCATTTTCAACGCCGTAATTCGTGAACTATAGAATTTTCAGTTTCTCTAAGGCAACAACTGCGTGCAGAAGGCATTCCACGACTATCATACAAATCATGTTCTGATGACTATCGGACGCAAAGAATGCACGTTAAATCACATTGCAGAAACAAATTAAATTGTGGGCTGTACGTTAACGTCGACAGTTGAATTTAACTGGGGACGAGGGGACAAAATGCTGAAATTCATTTGTGACGCACAGTTATAATCGCAGGGAATAGCAGGTGATATGATGGGTAAAGATTAAAATATAAAACGTGTAAGTTTCTCTGTTCAAATCCTTGCAGGGGTTATGCCGTTATGCTTTTTAGTTAGGGTCCTGGATTAGATTTGATCTAAGAAAACATCCAGGTTTACAAACACAAGAATTGGAAAAGTGCTTTACTAAAGTCTCACAAAAAGGTGCCATCTAATTCCGCTCATTAGACTTGGCGATTAAATCACGCCTCAAAAAAAGAAAGAAGCTTTGAAGCACTGGGCAGCTCCAGCCTGTACATTTTATTTCTGTACTCGGCATGTTGCATGATCTGCGGTGTGAGATGCGGTGAGAAGGTGAACGAACATACAGCTACTGTAACTGGAGGGGCTTTCTTCTGCTTACCAGCAACCCAGCCAGCTGAAAAGTTGGCCAGTTAACCACAACTCAACGAAATCAGCTTGGATCTATTACAGTGAGCAGACATCACATCATCAATGTGTAAATACGTTAGAAAGTGCCGCTAGCTGCGTGCTACGCGCTGTCGCTTTGTGTTAATCTTACTCGGAGACCCCCTTGGCCCCTGCGGAGGAAGGCCATCCGAGTGACCGCAGGCTGCCCCGGAGGCTCCCCCCAAACCGAGCCTCATCGGTCCCGTTTGGATTCCCGGGCCCGGACCCCAATGTGCCGGTCGGCTAACTTCAGCTAGCCAGCTAGCCGTGTACACAAACAAAGGAAGAAACTAATGCATGTTTCACAGGAGAGGAGAAGCCCCGTCATTTATGAGGGAGAACCTGCTGAAGTTAAACGGTGCGCAAAATAAAGCCCAGTTTTCAGCAGGATGCGATTCCCATTTCCCCCCTATTTTCCAATGAAAAAAGGTGGCATCGCATGGCCGGATGGTGGGTGCCGGGCCCCTGGAACTAGCATAGCCGAAACACGCTCCGTGGACACATGCATGATCCACAGAGATGACAAAGGCCCCGAAATGCTCCGTTTGAGAAGCACCCCCCTACTGATAGTGCCCCCCACATTCATGCACGCACAGTCAGTCGCGGGATCCCCGCATAAACCGCACTTTCCCGAAATCGCAGAAGCCCAGGCGGGCAGTTTGAAAAAAATGAAGGTGCATTGGGATGGATCAGAGATGTGTGGAGGGGGGGCTGCTTAGCCGCGGCTCGGATGGGCCCTGTCGCGGCTATGGACGAGCCTCCCTCCCACCTCGATCTCACGGGCTCCGGTTCGGCCCGTTAGCCCGGCGACGCGTGAGCGAAATCGGCGGCGGCGGAAAAGTTAAAGCGAAAAGCGCTCCCCTCTTACCTCGGCTTTCACTGAAGCCATGGTTCCTCAGCCTGCGCCCAGTCCCCGCCCACCGCCGCCGTGACGTCAGCGCGTTCACTTCCCGGCCCAGTTAAAATTACGCGCATTTTAGCCCCTCCCCCTTCATTTAAATATCATTCACCGTCGCCTTGCGGACTCTAACAAGCAGACGCCGAAATCCGGTTATTCTACAGCTCTGATGTAGGCTGGTGGAACGCGCAGTTAAAAATTGATTTATGAAGATGAAAGCTATGCAGACGTCTATTGTTTTGCACGGCATCCGCAACTGAGTGTTACATCGATAGATAATATAGGAATAATTATGAACATTTATTTAGACTAATATCAAAATATAAACGTAATTCTCTACATGCAGAAAATGCATGCTTTCGGTTGTGCATCCCCCAGTCTACCAATTTTTAATGCATTCAGGTTACAAAACACATTTAGGGGACCTTTGACCAGTTTTTATTGCTCTAGTATATTAAGTAGCAATATGAACCACGGTCTGCTGCAGCTCTGCCCTCGATTCTTCTGGTAGGTAAGGGTTGAAGTCCATGTCTGTGCCTGACACTGGGAGGCTGACGGATCTGGATCCAGTTTCCATGGAAATGGGAAAGGAATGGTGGAGTGAGAGACAGTCCTAGAAATGCCGTCTGTTTGCCCGACTGCTCTCCTCATCAGCCCGTGGCCCCATTGCAACTGTTAATATGTCTCTGCAAAAAATGTGGCTAGCTACAAATACTCCCACCACCCAGACAAAGACCCACCGTGTGCTGCTGCCTCTGTATGCTCTGCTTTAGGGCACAGCATGGGTCTGATTCACAGAGCAAGATTGGGTGACCTTTGACTGGGGACGGCATTTTGTACGCTAACCTCATTTCACGTACCCAGAAGCTTTAGCAGCAGATGCACTGATTACATTATTACTAAAGCAAAATTTAATTGTGATGCTCCAGTCAGCTAATGTAGCAATTCTATGAGTCAAGGTGTGACACTGGATTGTAGACACAGAGGAAATGTACTGCATCATCAATTTAATTCCATTTATTCATCTCCCATAGCCGCAAGTGCACTACAAGCTGCAAGTTTGCAGGGGGTCTAGAGGCTATCGGAGGAAGCACAGGACACAAGGCAGGGGACAACCTGGACGAGGGACCAGAATTCCATTCCCTCCGAAACTGTCCTACACTTCCTGAAAGCGAGGGAACCCCCTCTGAAAAGCACCATGGGGGTGGGGGATTTACACTTTCCATTTGCCACCTAACAGCCATGGCCTGGAGATAAGCAGCAGTCTGGCAAACCTCATAACTAGAAGGGAAAAATTATCACTGAAACATAAAAACTGAGTTCACTCAGCTGAGGGTGCTGCGTTAGGTTTACTGTTCTGCCATCTTTGGGAGGCAGAGCTGCGGAGACCCAAGCTTCATATTAAAAGTCCCCCCATCATCATAAACTTTGCTCACCGCAGAGGTGTGCATTTGTTGATCTTTGAAGATAATAGGGATGGTATAACATTTGAGGATTTAATTGTTATGTAAAGGAAATATACGTTCTAGTTGATTCATTTGCAATAATCATTTCCATCATTGATATAGGTAAGAACTATGCTTTTTGATATATGGCTTTTAATTCCCTAGTGGTTTCCTTTTTATCATAGTATGATATGTATAGTTAAAATACTATTGAAAAGCACGAAATGTTATTTAAAACTCATTAAATAAAAAAAAGTCAGTTATGTTAATTGAAGATTAGAACCACACATTTTAAAACAATTTTATTAATACCATTTACATGTTTGATTTCAAACAATTTGTTGCTGAGATTTAACATTGATTCACTAAGGTGCTCTTGACAAATCAGTGTCTGGATACAGAGGGGGTAGTAATCAGGGTCACAGATAGAAGACAGCTATCACTATACAGAAAAAAAAAATGCAAAACCACAAACCATGTACATAAACTGAAGAAAAAACTGACAAGGTGAAATTAATAAAGATATCAAACAGTTTGAGATGAAAAATAAAACATGGTCAAAGGCAATTTTACACAGTAAGACTACAGAATAAACGCGTAAAATGCCTTAGACATGAGATTTGTCTAGAAAATCATGAGTGTGTTAGTAGTTTCTATTTAACAAGAACAGTAGTAGCAAAATGAGCATTCTGTGGCTGACCTTGAAGAAGACTGGGAGCTAGATGGGCATGCATCTCCAATCTGCAATCTGCAATCTGGCCGACCGTGCCCAAAGCAGTGCAGATCCCTTTTTAGCAAAGGACAACAGCTCACTGCATCCTAAACGCAGGCCCCGGAACTTGCAACCATATGAAATTTTAAGGCATTTCTTCACAAAATGTTGGGGGTCCATGAGGAACAGCAGTCATGTTGCGAGCTGATCTACTGGTCAAGCAAAACATCAGCAAATCCATGGCAAAGACAGTCCACCAGGAATATGGCCTAAAACCAGGAAAAACACCCACACCAGAAGTCTATGGAACCTTTCAGCACAAACTGAAATCTCTATGCCGTATCTATATACACGTCTGCCCAAATGAACCGGTGACATGTGTCGACGTGGTCGTGTGTTGCACGAGAGAGGGACAGAGCACCATTTCACGGCAAAGAGTACCTCTGCATCTTTAAATGGCTGAGCGATGCCAATCCCAGCAGGTGTCACAGACCGGAGCAGGTGGAAGTCCGTCGATATCTGGCGTGGTAGGGAATTATCATCATTGACGCCCAAAAGGTTACTGCGTGTCGTTCTGGGACAGGATGATGGAGCAACACTGCTGCACCATTTCTATGAACAGCGGAGGGGTACGAATAGGGAGAGATTCACATAGATGTCCGCTAGGCACGTGCGACAGGAAAGAGTTATGGGACGGGAATGCCCGATTTGATGATGGATTAACCACTTTTATAAAGTAATGATACCAAATGTAAGTAAAAAACATGCTAGCTTGTCCACACGCGCGCGCACACACACACGCAAGCTCACTCACAGTATTCAGTTTTTCCAAAGTGCTCTCTGTGCTTTCCTACTATGAAAACCCAGCAAGTTAATCAATTCTGACCTTTCTAAAACTGAAATGCGAGGTGGGGGGGGGGGGGATGCCAGGGGAATGGTGAAGGATAAGGCGTTACGGCAAACCCACCAGATGGTACCCCTCCTCCTGCGGTGTGAGCTTGTGGGGGGGGGGGGGGGGGGGCTAAATTACCCCCGGCCCCCCCACCCCCCCCGGGGCGCCTGGGGGTG
>JAODKE010000125.1:7241390-7260637 GCA_026779605.1 Mormyrus hasselquistii
GGGGGAGGGGGGAGGGAAAGGGGGGCCCGGCAACCCCCCGGGGTGCCCCCCCCCCTCGGGGGGGGGGGGGGGGGGGGGGGGGGGGGGGGGGCGCTGAATTCATCCCGGCTCACCACACACCCTCGTGGCACCTGTGGTTGGACCACAAACCCAGGGAGGCCCCATGTGGCATTTTATCAGCCAAGGGGGGGGGGGGGGGATGGGAGATCCCTTAAGGTTTCATAGAGAAAGGTGTCAGACCTGACAGTTCGGTAAGCCTCATGTGGTGGTGATACTCCCCCTAGTGGTCAGAGCGCAGGTCGTCGGCATGGTCACCCACAGTCTCACTTCTCAGAGGCCTTGGTTACTTTCCCCTGGAGAGCTCACTTTTCACCATTTTTTGGTGCAGGTCACTTCTCAAACACACACACACACAGAAGGCCAGCTTTGGTCGCAACAGGAGCGAAAACAGAACAGAGAGACCAAGACACTCCACGTCCGAATTTGAGCCCTGACTTAAGGCATCACAGATGCTATCATCCGAGCTACATCTCTGTGCACGTTCTTCTCGCTGTCTGCTTGCGGTGACAAAGGACAAATGGGAGAAAAGTACAAGGGAGGAAAAAAGGAAGTCACAATCCTTTTCCAGGAGTATTAAAAAAGATTCTTTTTAGTCAGATGTTGCAATGCCCCATCAGTCCTGTAGGGGGATGTAAGACCTTGCAGGGATTAAATGGTAGTGGTATTGTCTTTCATTTCAGCTGTAAGTCTAACTCCGGCTGTTGAAACTGGAGTTGTCGCTGCTACAGCTTTCTTCATAGCTAGGAGGGGGCTCTGCAGAGGGAAAAATATGAAGAAAGGGAAAAGCCATCAGACTGATTGTCATTAACAAAAACTAAAACTATTAGAAATCATTTTCATAAACAAGTTAAACACGAAGATAAAATAGCTACAAAATGAAAAATATAACTCAAAAACTTACCTCCGGTACCTTCAGTTACCATTCTTTAATGTTATTTAGCTAAAGTAATGGCTTATACTTAATTGTCATTAATAATACCTGAGGTATGTTTTGTCCGTTTGGAGGACATTAGTATATAATGTGCACTGTGTATTCAGGTAGGATTCTCTAAGGATCAGACACAAAGGTAGGTCTATAACTAAAATATATAAAAACTAAATAGAAAGACTGTTAAGATAAAAGCTCATAAAAACTAATAACACTTGAAAGCTAACTGGATATCAAATCAAAATATAATATGAAAACAAAAACTAAATTAAAAAACTCAAAACACTAGAATAACACTGGAATGAGATCTGGTGTGAACCTGCCAAAGACCTTGGCAAAGGAAGGACAAACGGGTGCCGTACCAAATAACAAAGGCAGTTTATCGCCTGCCACGATTACTTCACAAAAAAGGAAAGATACCTTCCCGGTCGTAACCTCCACCAGTCCAGACAATAAGCTACGCATCAGCTTCTCATGCTGATGTTACTACGAGGTCAAAACAGGACACTGTCCTCCATCTTGTCAGCCATTAAAGGAAACGGCGTCCCTGAAGTGCTCACCGTGCGGGTAGTGTGAACTGCTGTACTCTGGCGGCAGGATGAGGGAACAGGAAGTGGGCACAGGGTTCACAGCGCCATCGGAGAAGAAAGGGATGGTGGCCCCCGTGGACACGCAGAACAGGGGCCCGGGGCCGTCGGCACACCGCTGGCTCTGGGGAAAGGTGAGTCCCGGCGCATAGCTGAAGGCGTTCGGGGACACGGTGGTCTGCTGGCCTGAGGGGTCCTGCTGAGAGTGACTCTTAGTGGGGATCTCCTCACTGGCCAGACCCCCGGCGGCCATCTCTTCCTCCACGTCGTCCTCTGCCGGGGGGGCGCTGGGCATCACAGCCCCGGGGCTGGCGGTGGGTGTCGAGTGCGAGACCGGCCGCGGGGGACAGCGAGGCGCCGGGGTGGTGGGTGGGGCAGGCCGCGAGGGACTTAGATTGACGGCTATGTTCCCAATCCAGATGGGTAGTGTCACCACCACCTCAGGTGACTTCAGAGAAACCTGTGACACAGGCGGCAGGGTGTGGAGGAGGGTGGGGTCACTCGTCAAAGTCACAGAACATGACACCGTCACAGTGACGTGTGACACAGCCTTCTCGGCCGTGTCACCAAGCAAACATCTCCGCAACGTCAACTGTCTGTTAAATCCATGTTCAAAAGCATCCTGGATGAAACCCAAGAGATACTGACTCACATTGACTGTGCTGATGACAGACGCTTTTATCCAAAACGGCACACAATTGAGAAATTGGGGTCAGACGTTACAGTCGGTATTGATGGCTGTTGTTGCTCTTTATTTTTTATTATGCGGATCAGACCGCCATACAGTGAAGTATAATAACAGTGATATTTACTAGAATCTTCATCACACTGTGCCTCAGTTGAACCCAGCTGTGTGGGTAGCCTGTCTGTATAAACATTACATTAAATTGTATTTATCAGCAGACTCAGTCCCTAGAGTCACTGGCGATTAAGGGACTTGCTCAAGGACTCAACCATGAAATTACTCCATCTACTTTGGGATTCGAACCGGTGACCTTCTGATTACGGGCAAAGAATCAACCCACTGAGCCACACAATGCTTTTCCGAATAACAAAAATATTAATAAGGTTTATGTCGGCCCCCCCCCAAAGGGAGGGGCATATACCATGGTGAGGCATGGCAGGAATATGGTGAGGCATGCCAAGAATATGGCTCGCCCTTTCAAACAGGGACCACAAAGCCCGAAGGTGGTGTGAGTATTTTCCGACCTGCAGACGGTCCCCTGGGTGCTGGTTTTGATCCCCGCGCTCATGGGGCACTGACCTGGATGAAGTAGTCGATCTCAATAAGCCTGCACCCGGCCAGGACAGACTGGGGCAGAGGGGGGACGATGATCTGCTCCTTCCACTCTGCGTGTTTCCCCGCCTTTACTCCGGCCCCCTCCACCTCGGCGATCGTCCGCAGGTCATATATCACTCGCTTGCTCCTGTAGGTCACCTTCTGCTCCACAAGGGGGACGGGCGGGTGAGGGGTGGAGGGGTATAAATAGAGGGTTAAGGCCACCAGCAGCGAGTGATTCGGTGACTCTGCCACACCAAAAGACTGCACTGCCGGTTATTGACTGCAGTTGGTGCTGCGGAGAAAACAAAAATATCCTCAAAGAAAATAAGAAAATGCTACAGGCAAGATTTCCAGGACACACCCTGTATCCTCACGCAAGGCGCTTATAGAAAATGTCAGCAAAATAAAGCCTTATGCAATAAGTCAGGTTGAATTAAAGCAATTAGCAATTATCAACATTTATTAATTCAGGGTATTCCCTGACCCCTTCCTTGGCCTCTGCGTTTCTTGGCAGCCCTGTGCTGGATAAACGCCTTCCTGAAATGTTAAACCTTTCAGCATCATCTTGGCCTATAAACAGTGCTGGAACAGCGCCGGGGTTGGATAATCCAAGAGCAGCTCAGATCCGCCGCACTGACACTCACTCACAGCCAGGGGGCGCCTCTGACCGCTATTTGCATCCCACCTTAATCCAGTTCTGCCCTACGGATTGAACTGTCAAGCGAAGGGGCGTACCCAGGTGTTTTCTGGGCTTCTTCCATCTACATTCCATAACTGTGACGTCCCGTGCGGTGAAACTCACTCACATTGCTGTAGGCTGAGATCAACCTTCCTGTTTACAACCTATCTTAGATTTTATCAAATCTCTGACATCATGTATACAGTACACACAAAAGCACACAAGGAAGTAAGGACATATGTAGCAATAATAATAACAGCTGCCTATTTTCTCTAATAGAATAGCATACAAAATATGCGTGCATTTATTTAGTGAAAGTTTTTATCTGAAGCAACATACATATTATGAGGAAAGATGTTCAGATAGACTCAAATGGGAGCTAAGGGCCACATTGAGGGTCCCATCAGTGAAATCACTCTGCTGGCCTTGGGATTCGAATCAACAACCTTCTGAACGTAGGCACAATGTCACGACTGACGGAGCCACACACTGTCTTTCGGCAAATAATAATTAAAAAAATAATAATTCACTGCCATCCGGAGGGACTGCGCTGCTCACCTGGATGAGGCTAGCTAGCACGCAGCCCGTGTCCTTGCCGGACTTGTTGTGTATCTCGGCGGCCAGCTTGATGACCTGGCCGGGGGTATAGCCCCGCAGATCAGTCCGCGCCTTCAGCATCAGTGTCCCCGTCTTCACCAGGTGGTAGCTGAATTTCTTCGTCGTCACAGCTGAGCTGGCTTTCTGGGGTTCCAGGGAGAGGGGACATCAGTGGAAAAGGACCAAGAACCAAGAACCATGAGGCATGAGGGCATGGAAACTCTCCCAGAAAGGGGGTTAAGGCTCCTGTATGCATTTCAAACAAGTCTTTGGTGATGACTTTGATTTAAATTAGTGGTTCTCGAACACCCCCCCCCACCCCCACCCCACAGAATAATTACCAGGGGAACATATGATCAAGTTTTTGTGGGATGAGGAGAAGGTATAACAGTTCTTCCGCTGTCAGAAGAGCGTACAGCAAAAAAGGTTTGAGAGCCAGGAATGCCGCTAGAGATTTTGAAATGAAAACAATCACCCAAGACCAATCAAATTATGTTGCAAATTTTTTAGGGCCTCTGGTGATCTAAACACCCCCCAGGCCCTTCCCCTATAAAGGATGGACAAGCCGTTTCAAGAGCAGAGCCAGCGAATTAAATTAATCCGGGCCTTTTATTAACCATTCTAAGCTTGTTCTTTAATGCTTGTGTGCAGGGCTTTATTAAGCTTGTCATATAACCATATACAGGAAAAAATGAAATGGTTTAAGGGGCACGAGGGGGGCATCTGCCATCTGTGAAGGCGGAACACAGAGCGTGACATTTCGCGCGGCGCCTGGGGATTCCTGCAGAGCCTCACCTCAATGTCAGGCACGTCATTCAGGTTGAAGAGATTCAGCAGGTAGAAGGACTTCTGTGCCTTGTAGTCCTTAGAGAAGCGGGGCGTGTCTATGACGGCTTTCATCTTGTACTCGATTTTCCCGAAAGGCCCTTCGTAAGAGGTTGGGGCCGCAGCTGTAATTTGTGGGGGGAGGTTAGCGACTGTGAGGACACCGCATATAGATATCTAGCCAAATAATTACAAGATGAACACCATCACCCAGGAGTCTGACAAACACTCAGTACAGCCAGTACTGTGGCCCAAACCTTTAAAGTTGTAATTTTAAAAAATCAGGGATGTCCTAAAAACACATTTTAAAATTACACGTATTGATAGTACAGCAATACTGAGCTAACAGTTAGCAGAAATTTAATCAGCACCATTGAACCACCGTAAATAAATGTATCCAGTCATACAATCAATACATAAATATAGCCATGAGACCCTTATCATTTGGGGGATGGTAATTTATTCAGCAATATCTACCCTGTTTATCAGAGAAATTAGCTAAATGATGATGCTGGTGCATCGCTAAGGGGCAGGGCTATCTACAGAGCAGAGGAATTCATCTTCATTTTCTGTCTGCAGATCACAGCCTACAATCACATACAACCACCCTCTCCACAAATTTTGCTCCGGCTAATAAAAACAAATGATGTTAGCGTGGCGCTAATGCTAATGCAAGCTTTTTTTTTTTTTTGATTCAGACAAAGGGTTCTTTATGTTCTGCCAAGACAAAAAAAACATTCCTGTTATCAAATGAACATTCATTAACCTTCAGGAGATCCAGATTGTTCTCGTTTTTTTTTAACGATGCTATGCAAACCGCACAATAGGAGACCAACAAGAGGTCTTCCCCTTCAGGGCAGACAACCTCCATGGGGTGGGCCGACCGCCAGCCATGCCAGAAATGCAGCTCTTTGTGTTGCTCGAGACAATGGCTTAAAATGTTCATATTAATTAGCCAGGGTTAACGGCCTTCCTCTGTGTACTGCCGCTATCTGATACCATAGTTCCGCATAATGACATCATAGAGAATCATATTTTGACGGCAGGGATTCAGGGGTGACGAGCCAGCAGGGCGTTGGCTGTTGTCATGTTACCAAGAACGGATTTGGCCATTGTCCACAAGCAGCCTTAGGGAGCGGTCTGTGTGTGTTCGTGTGCGTCTGTGCGGCGCACATGAAGCTAGGTGTGGGGTGAGCAGTCTCTAGCTATCAAATTACGGGACAGCGCCCAGAAAATGCCAGTACGAGTGGTACAGATACGTGCTGTAAAATATGTACGGTACACATAACTGGACACAAACACATCCTATACAGAGATGACTTAATCTGAAGTGCAATTCCAGCAATTCATTTGTATCCTCCACAGAGAACATTATAGTGTTTGGTCAAATCTCTCATACTAAACGTGCCACTCTGTTAAGTCTTGTTGTTCCGTAAAGAGGACGTTTAGGACTATAAGATGACATCACAAGTGCCAATTTCCTTTTCCTCTCAAATCAAAACCCAGGAGGATATTTTGATGATTTGCCTCGTCACAGAGAGTCAGCTCAGTGCCGAACCACGAGGAGCCGCGGCAGCTTGGCGGAACACGCCGGCGGCTTCTGCTGGAAGCCAAGCGGCTGCAGCTTTTCTCCGCCCGTTATGGACTCGTGTAGCATCTTGTTGGCAAATTACTGCCGCAAAATGATCCCCGGGTGCCCAATAAATTCTTACGACAGGAAGCAGGACGAGGACTTCGTGCCTCTCGGGGGTGTGTGTTTTTGGGTGTCTGGGACACTCTTCACATGATCATTTTACTTATATTCAGCCACTATAAATTATGATATATATGATTAAAACTTATATTTACTTATAAAAAATTTACTTATATTTCGTCATTATTAAGATATATAATAAATATATATGTATCTTAATAATTACATATTTTTTTAAATATATATATATAACCATATATATATATATTATATTATATTATATACACAGTTTAGACATTGTACAAACACTAAAATGACATCATAACAAAAAATGAACACTAAAATGACATCATAATACACGGCAGCAGGAATTCAGACTGAATGAATCTTTGAATGAATCTTTATGGGATAAACAGCATGCTAACATGGCTTGAGTTAAGCCTAATGTGATGGGGGATCAGCTGCAGCTTGGTTGACATGCGACTGAATATAATAACACATATAATAACACTGTATAAAGGAATAATGCATCGGCTGGATAATGATCCCTGTCATTTCCCCCCCCGCAGCAGAGCAGTGGTGTGCTTGTTTGTTTACGGTTTGTGTTGAAATGCCTTGCGTATCACGCGCAGGAATGCAGGCAGGGCAGCGGAGGGGGGGAGGGTTACCTGGAATGAGGAACTGGAAGGGAAAGCTGTGAGTGCCCTGTGTCAGCGTACCTGCGAGAGACAGACATCAGGTATTTAGTGATCGGCAGGTGGGAGGGGCGACAAACAACAGATCAAGGTCAAAGGTCGAACTAAGGCAGGGCCCTGGTGTTGTAACTGAGTAGAACTGCTTCAACAGTAAAACATTGCACACTGGGTAGATATAAACAAATATGCTAAATGGCCAAAAGCACGTGTTCATTGGAGGAATTGGCTAAGTAAGCTACACCCATTGCTAACACAGGTGCATAGTTAAGCACACAGCCATGTAATCCCTCCAGCAGCAAACATTAGCAGCAGAATGGGTGGCTGAACAGGAGAGGTTAGTGCAGGGGCGACATTAAAGGGGGGGGGGGGAGTTGAAATGATTCCAAGGGCCCCCCCCCAAGTGAAAAGGGGCATAAGGACATTTGGATTGTAGTTGGATTGCACTGGGTTTGGAGCCCAAAATGATGTGCTTTTATAGGGTCCAGAACCTCTAGCGGGACCGCTGTGTTTGTGACCGTCAGCTTGGTGCCGTTGTCAAGATGCTGCCTTCCTAACAAGCCAGTTCCCCAAAAATTCCGCCCCGCCAGAGCTGCCCTGGTCAACCGCGAGTGACGTGAATGAAGAGGAACTTATTTATTTAAACAGTAGTTATCTGGATAATCCAAACAAATAAAGAGGAGCCTTCCTTCCCAGCTGTACATAAAACACACGCGGACGCCTTCTCAGGGAGCGGCAAACACACCTTACCAAGATCGTGGCTGATAAGAGCCCAAGCGGGAAGGCCGAGATGCACCCTGGTGGACAAAATGGGAAGAGAAGAAGCCCAAACCATGCAGGGAGCTCCAGGGTCGCCGGAAAGGGGGTGGATGGGGGAGGAGTGAAGGCCGCGTTGCGCCCCACCCTGCGCCAGGGGCCCATTCCTTCCTCATTCCTTCCACTGAGTCATAATACCCATGTCAACAGCGATGCCGGCGACCGGTTATCAACTGCTTATGGCAGGGGCGTGGAGAGAGGAAGGGAGAGGGAGAGAGAGAGAGAGAGACGCCCCTCCCTCCCAGCACAGGCCAACACTCCCCAGAAGTCTGCCAGAACGCCCAGGTGCTGCACTGGAGTCGCGCCTCTACAGGTGGCAGTGCCCGCGGACGCAGTGACCTACTCTGTCCAGCCGAGCAGTGATTAGATCATCATTATCCCCCAGTGACGCGCTCCGCATGCACCGTCGCAGACGTCAGGCTCACCTCACCCGTCCTTTGTCTTTAGCGCTAATTAATTACTGTCGCCTGTCCCATGACCCCCCCCCCTCCCCCCGTAGGTCGAGCCTGAGCTAAGCTTCCTCATTTCAGATTCATGCCATCAGGGTGAGCAGTGCCTTATTACTGCACTCTTTTCCCGGATTGATTTCGGTTGGATTAATCAGCTCTGCTGATAACGGCCCTCTGGTCGTGTTTGTCCTGCGTTTCATCGCTTGGTCATTTTCACAGGAGACCCCGATGTCCTGCACTGAGACAGGTGACTGCACTCAGGACTATGCTGGATGACAAATAGTGTAATAGTCACGGATAAGGAGAGTGAGGTTCTGAATTCTCTACGTTTCTGCTATAAGGATTAATTGCGGCTTGACTGCGGTGACCTGACCAGTTCCAGTAGAGCAGATGAGTAATAGTTGCACTGGATAAAGATAATAAGATCAATGCAAACAAAAGGAGTACGGTAAAGGGGAATAAGCCGAGGCTCCACAGGCTGAAAAACACCTGATTCATATGTTGCTCACTTTTTCTCTTAAAGGGATTGTTCATGACAGGTGGCACGCGTCTTGAGTTGGCCTCGCCCCCAATCCCCTTTAAGAAGCCAGGCGTTCCTCGCAAATGGCGTCATGTGACCGGGCACCAGATGCAGGAGCCCTGTGTCGAAACAGCTGGGCCTCCCCGAAACTTAATAAATTCCATTATTTCACGAACTTTTCAAAAAACAGGAGGATGGAGCGCGTGAATGTGGCCTGGGTTGGTGTTTCTCACGCGTCTCTGGAAGCGAAGGGCACACGCGGGACAACAGCTGTGCTGCTGTAGAAGTGTTTAGGAGAAGCACTGATGTTTCAGCATTTTCATTGTCCATGCTGAGATTCACACCCAGTCAAACTAACTCCACCATCTAACTCAGAGACTTCTTTTTGCTTATATGGGAGGAATATCATCTAAATGGCTTCAGAAAAGTGATTGCTGTAACACGAATAAGCTTAAAAGCCACTATAGTCAGTTTGGATAGAGAGCAATTGCCAGGCAAAAGAAACTTAAAATGTCGGACACATACTGGGTTTGAATTCTGTCCAGGTGCACACCCAGGCGTGTTCGATCCTCATTCCCGAGCCAGATTGGGCTTCTTACAGCTGCCAAGCTGAGAGAGGTGCCCACAGTGAGGTGGATATCACCGCGGAGGAGGCAGGCGGCATGTGGTCCTTTGAAATCAGGTTTCAAAGAGGGGTTTCGAGAGAGCGGCCCTCAAAAGGTGCGTCCAGCCCCCATCAAATGGTCGAATAAGGCTTTGCTCACGCCTTAAATGTGCACGACACGCTGGACCCAAAACGCCACATCCTGCATTTACAGGTTATGACATTTAAGCCTGTATTGTTTTTTTTGGAGATTTTTTTAAAATAGTTTTAAAACCATGAACACAAGAGGAGAGCCCCAAGACCAGATGTCAATTTACATAGCAGGTAAATATGTGATATGTAAATATGTAACATCTGATTAAATATTGCTAATCAGCATGGAAGAGCGGGTAATTTGGGCAGAATATTTTCTTTGGGTGGCTGGGTGGGTCAGGACACTGTGACTGTAATGAGCAGGCTGTTGGTTCAAATCCTACAGTTTTCATTGTGATCTTTTTGACCATGCATTCTCAGTTAAGTCTCACTTTGGAAAAAAAGCATTTCCTAAATAAATGAAATTGTATGTAATAGCTACACAAACAGGCTACATGGATGATTGGTTTAAACAGAGGCACACAGTGACTATAGCTCCTAGTAATTTCCACGTTATTGGACTTTGATGTACAGCAGTCTGAGCCACATCAATAAAAAAAAACAATAAAACACAGCAGGCATCAATACTGGGTGCAATGTCAGAGCAAAAGGGGAGACTTTGGGCTAAGCAATATCCGGGGAAGTAAAATACCCAGCTATGTATAAAAACGATAAACCTATTTGGATGTAAGTGCAGGAAATGTAAGTATGCAGAATGAATGACCAAGACATTTTGGTGCAGCAAGGCATTGTGGGAACTGAACCACAAGGTCATCTTCAGGACTCTCAGCATGGGCGCCACTGTCGCTGCCTCTGGGCCCGTGACACTCACAGGAGAACCAACCTGTAACCTTGACGACGCATGGAGGGCGGAGAACGGTGCCATGGCACTGTCATCAGAAAGTGTAAGCGAACAGGCCCGGATGTGGCAGGTCCAGTGGAGAGCAGCTGAACAGAGTTTTGTTTGATTTTTGCTGAACAACCTGCCTGACGACCGCCTGCTTATCACAAAGACCCAAGACTTCCCAGGTTATGACGGGCGAGCGACTGCCCGATTTGAGGCTGCGACACTTAACATTGTTAACATTTGCATGTTCCGCAACACAAATCTAGGTCTGCAGCACGCGACTTGTCTGATAATGAGACTTCCTGTTAACATCAACATATTGGTATGTTGGTAAGACCTGCTTAACCAGAAATTGAATTTTACAACGTGTGGGAAAAAATTCTTCAGGTGATTTGACGCCGAACAGGAACATCACAGAACAACAGTGATTTATTTATTTTTTGTTATGAGGCCACAGCATTTAACGAAGCAGGAATGCAGGCGACGTCTATCCACCCTGGATGAGATCCCCGCTCCAGGCTATCAGAGCAATCAATTGTTATTGCTGGATGGAGACAGATAAATACATCCTAAGGTTTTCCTCCATCCTGCCGCAGATGAAACTGCCAGAAGATGACAGGGGGAGTCTGAAGCAGCCCAGGGCAGACTGACTGTGGCAGGACATCAGCAGATGTAGCCCTGTGCTACAAATCCAGCATTCTGCTTATAGTATCCCCCCCCCCCCCCCAAACCCCTCCAAAAAACCCAGAATTCCACGTCAACAGGACGGGGCCCCTCGTCGGATTATGAGCTTGGCCGTGCATCATCTGCAGCTGGAATTTGCGGAAGCCTGTCCCGTAATCCAGAAATGGGATTCATTGCTGGAGCCCAGCCCAGCCCAGGACTGCTCACAGCAAGACTGGGGAATGACACGGAAACGGCGGGATGCAGGAGCTGTAAATCTGCACGTACGACACCCCCCCCCCCCCCGCCTCTCGGGAAATACCGACATGTATTAAAAACTCCTGTCGATACTGCTGATCAGCTGAAGCGTGGAGGTGCCTCGAGGCAGACCGTTTCAGGAGCACTGACAACGGAGCGGCTTCTTGTCCCTGTACATCCCGCATATCCCGCATATCCCGCATCCGAAGATGGACGAGGCCGTTTCCCTTTTACATTAACGGGGCAGGGCCGAGATCTTAAACCCAGTAAGTAAGTAATTCCCATAGATGACTGCGGAGGGTTGGAGAAAGTAGAGGGGAGGGAAGGAGAGGACACACACACACACACACACACACACACACACAGCAGAGCCATCGATGTGTGAAGAATCAGGCAGAGCAGCTGACTGGCCTGTGAGAAAATGGGAAGGATTCAGGTCACCAACAGCCTTTCAGGCTCATCTGCTGTACCAGCAGGAGGTGACCACACACACACACACACACACACACACACACACACACACACACACACACAGTCGTGTAATCATATCTTTTTGGGGACCGCTCATTCATTTCTATGGAAAAAATGCTAATGCTAACTATGACTACCCTAACCCTTACCCAGTCCTAACCATAACCAGAAGTAACCAAACAAAATATGAGACTTTCGGAATTTTTAATTTTTTGGTTTCATTCACAGAACATTTGACCCCCATAATGCAATATAAACATAATCCACACACACACACACACACACACACACACACGCACCCACACGCACACAGGGTACCTTCCTCCCCACCTGGTGCTCTGGCTTACCCCAAAATGAACCTGCAGATGTTCAGGGGTATTCAGGACATCTGTGAGCCATCAGCAGTTGTAGCATCGCGTGCCCCCGCCCTGCCCGCCACCCCGTGCTCACTGCCCAGGGCCTCCCCATGAGGGGCTGACTGACCATCGCGCATTAGCCTCTGGCACAAGTAGCCACCGGTGCTTCGGCCCGGCTCACGGGTCCCTCAGGCAAGGAGCGTGGTCCTGTCACCGTGCCGACGAGGCTCCCCGGCACGGTCTGGTAAGACAAGCTGAGCATCGGCCGCTAACAAATGCCCCCCCAGCCAGGAGCTGCCAGCTCCCACTCCTCTAGGCGTCCCGACAGAAGGGTAGAGGATGTTCTGGCCGTGCCGAAAATCTGACTACGCAGCACTGGCGGGGTGACGGCTGCCCCTCGCGGTCCCATCTCATCACTCAGCGAGCCCAGCACCACCAGACCATATGCCGCCATGTTGAGCAATAGAGATTATATATTATGAAGTGACGGCCCAAGCAGAGAGCTCCGCCCCCCGGATAAGATAAGAGGCCAATACGAGCCGGGCACCTGCCGGTCAGTGTTCGGTTTCCCTGTGATACACACACGCAGCCCAGGATTTAACCAGGACGACATGTCATGCACTGATGCAAGTAGAGGTCTTAGCCATCAACCAAAATATCACTGTGCCCATGTGTCTGTCTGATTATCTGTTTGGCTGTCTGTGGCTGTTTGTCTACCCACGTGTGGTCGTGTGTCTGTGGTCTGTCTACCTGCACTCGCTCTGTGTGTGTGTGTGTGTGTGTGTGTGTGTGTGCCCACAGAGGGCTGCATCCACACGGCTCACCTTTATCTGCCACTGACAGTGTGCTGTTGAAGTACTGCTCCTCCACCACCCACGAGGTGTCGTTCATCTTGTTGGAGACCCCACAGGAACCTGTACAGCTGACTTTGACGGCTGGGGGGGGTGGGAGAGAGAGATGGCACTCATTATGGGATGGAGCAAACAAACATAATCGGTGTAATTAAGGAAAGCCACTCGAAGGAAGCTGTGTCTCATACGCATCCTCTGGGATGCAGCGGTGAGCTTTACAAGTATTCGCTGACCAACATCTTTGTTCTTTGTAGCAGGATGATTTGGATTTGGGTTCCCCCGTATAGAACCGAGGTTCTGCTCACTGCACATGTCACAAAGCACGCAGTCAGCACCAGGTAAACCTCTGCTGATTCATGTAGATACGCAGCACGGTGCCTCAGTGTGTAACGCTGTCGCCTCACACTTCCACAGCTGCAGGACTGAATGGACCCCCCCCCATAAAGATCGCACGTTCTCCTTGTATTGTCTGGGTTTCCTCACACAAGCCAAAGAAACAAACCGCTTATACAGTTTGTGAGTGTGTGACCTGCAATGAACCAGCTTCCCGCCCATGAAGCCCCCACCATAGAAACACACCTGCCGCCGTGGCAGGCAGCGTGCAGAACCTCCCTCTCTTTATTTTAACTCGCACCCCCTTTTCCTTCAGATGGACAGACACGGAGTGGATGCTGGTTGGTTCCAAGTATGGTGGAGGGGGGAAAATAAATCGCTCTCCCCCCAGGCGGGGGCTTCTAGGAAGGCAGCAAGCGGGCAGCAGCTTGTGAGCCAACACACAGCTTCAGAAGGTAACTGCTCTGATACCACCACCCCCCCCCCCCCCCCATTCATTAGCCAGCCCAAGGGCTGGGCTCGGGGTGGTGGGGGGCAGGTCTGCTTATTTGTGCCAGTGACTGTAAAATTCCTAGCAGGGATATCCAGCGGGCAGAACTGCACACAAATCCGCTGCTTTCGCTACGATTTAGAGCGCGGCATGTGGCCTACATGACGAGGCCACTGGGTCAGGCGGGATGCCGAGCTGAAGCCCCAGGAAATCCCTCCCCAGGCGATAAACGCAGGGAGGCATAAGGTTTCACCCGCAGGGACCGGCAGCAGGATGCGGCGTGTGATGGATGGATGGAGCTCGTCTCTGCTGAAGAACGAATCTACCTGAAGCCGTTTTCTTTAAGAAGCATATTAAAACCAATTAGAAACTTATATGTACATAGTAAGGTACAGGTGATGCTGTGTGTGGTACCTTTAATGACCCCGGACCAGATGTCCTTGCTGTGACAGAACGAGAACGCAGGCGTGGATGGTGTTTAGGATGAAAAAGCCACCTAAGCGGGTTAAAGCAGTAAATCGGGCTTCTGCCACCCGCCCCCCCCCCTCTCTTTGGTGTTTGGGGGGACCTAAGTAGTCCGAGGGTCCCTGAAAGTCGATATCCTACCTTCTGGGCCGGATAACTACGGCGAAGCCCTGAGAGGGCCGGCGTCTGGGGGAGCAGAGGCAGAGTGCCTGATCAATCACCCTAATGACCGCCTTTCAGAGTGATGCAGGTGCACTTTAGGCGCGGCAGAGATGGGCCTGGATACCTCAGACCACCGAGAAACGCACCACTCTCCCTGGAGCTCTGACCAGTCACATCATCCCAGCAATCACCTGCCTCTTCATCCCACTGTATGTCAAATCGAGTTCTCCATCGCTATTCACATAAAGTGAGCAAAACTAAAGAAATATGTCTTTGCCAATATTTAAAGGCTGATATCACACAGAAAAAACTTCAGCCTTAGATCTGTTCATGCATCTTTCGGGTCAGCAGTCCTTTTGGTCTTCAGCCGCTACGCCACCTGCTGGTCCAAACAAGCCTGGCAAAAAGCAGGTGTCTAAATGCCTCCCTCAGAATAAACATCACAGGTCTTTTTCATAGTGAGAGACTAGAAACGCCTCAAGTCAGCAAAAAGTAACATTCTGAAACAGGCCTCAATAAAAAGAATAACATGCCAAATAATTACCCAGCATCATCATTTACCATCAGCCTTAATAACGACAGTGCTAGCAGCAGTTATATCAATTACCGCTACAGCAATTATAAAAGCGATCATACTGATCTTTAACAAAGCCAGTCAGTGCAGGGCTGCTTCCTGCACACGTCTTTGTAATGAAGGGTCTAATGGTGCTGAGCACAGATGAGGATCAGGGTACTGGGTGGGTTGGGGGGGGAGGTGGGGCAGGACCGGACTCCGACTACAGCCAGCCGCGCACGGGCCGGTAGGGGGTGGCATGGAGTGGAATGAAGATGGAGTGTGTGTGTCTGTGTGTGTGTGTGTGTGTGAGGCACTTATGCTGACAAATTAAGAAACAGAAGTAAAATACGTAAATAAGTAAAAACAATCAAATGTAAACAAAAGCATACAAATGAGCTGTAACCCCCCGCTGGCCTCATCCCAGCGGGGGCCACCTGTCCACATGGTGTGCTCTGGCACCCCGGGCAGCACAGCGGGGGGGGTTGATGCACCGCTGTGCCCAGCATATGTCCGCACCACCTGCAAAAAAGCCGCTGTGTGGCTCCATCGTCGCTGTCACAACAAAGGTGGCACCACGTTACATGCCGCGACCCTCAGGGGTTTCATCAAGGGGACTTTCAGAGTTTGCCTCGCCACAGTACTGGAAACACCCCCCCACCCCAGGGAAGAGGGAAAACGTAATTGAAAGGTTCATCTGAAATACTGCAGCTTCGGGAAAGGAGGCCAAACCGCCTCATTCTGCAATTTCTAGGTGCATTTCTTACACTGGGAAAAGAATTCTCCTTTCATACTGACTCACTGCAAAAAGAGAGTTTTTTAACAAAACAACAGGCTAACTGGTGCCACCAGACAAAGCTGACAGCACACTATAGCGGCAGGAATTCTGCATGGCGGTGATTAGTCTACCGCTCATGGAGCCGAGTGTGCGCACACACTTGAATGCCAAAGCCAGTTAATTCTGGGGAAAATGATATGCTTTATATGTGATGGAGCAGTTTAGCTTTTGCTAATCTTACTCAAGGGTGAATTTCCCAAAGCATAGCTGCGAAATACATTAGTTACTTAAATAGTTGCAACCAACTGAATGGGTCCAACTATACAAGATGCTAACGAGAACTTAGGAAACACACCCCAGAGCACTAATCCAGATGGAATGAAGACTCTGAAAATGTACTGAGCCTCTGCAAAACTCACTTTTAACGAGCCTTTCTGTCCACAGCGGCGTTCCTCCTGTTTCCACGGCCGGATATTTTTACCGGGGCAATTCGAGGTTAAGTACCCCACCAAGAGGCTTGGACATGGGGATGTCAGGTCACAGGGCCACGTTCTCTACTGCCACACAGCCTTCAGCCCCAAGAGGGACAGAGGGAGGCGGTGCGGAAAAAACGCTGGTAGGCGCGTGTCTCCTTAAGAAGGAGACAGAGATGAAAGGGGAGGGGGGGACCAAAATCAAAAATAAGCTGAAAAACCCACTTGTGATGAAAGGCCTGCAGCAGCCTTTAATTCCCAGTGTAATGTTAGCAGAGATGAAGGAGGAATGGTAGGCTAGCCATGGCAATCCTAGGTTAGCAATGATGGATGCTAGACTAGCAATGGTGAATGCTAAGCTAATAGTGATGGATGCTAAGTTAGCAATGGTGAACACTAGGCTAGTAGTGATGGATGCTTGGCTAGCAATGGTGAATGCTAGCAATTGTGAATGCTAAGCTAGGAATGGTAATGCTAGGCTAGTAATGATGGATGCTAGGCTAGCAAGGCAGAACGCTTGGTTAGCAATTGCAAATGCTAAGCTAAGAAGGGTAATGCTAAGACAGTAACTATGGATGCTAGGCTAGAAATAGTGAATGATAGGGTAGGAATAGTGGAGGCTAGGCTAACCCATGAAAGGGTAAAACAAGCAGTCAACCACACATGTATGCAGGTTAACCTTTGGATGGGCTTAATGCCCCAGCATCAGCCTCGCAAGCCCATGTGACGGAGAATTTTGTAAACCGATTTGTTTCATAGTCAATAGGAGGAGACATGGAGGTGCTTGGCACTGCCCAACGACCCCCCCCCAAACAAAGACACGGTCAGATCTTCACAGGACTTCACACATCACATCCAGCACCTGGCGATTTTCTTCCACACCTAGGAAGTGAAGGCCGTTGCAGGTGGCGAGGTCACATGACCTCTTGCAGCTGTGCACCCTGGTTCCTCCCAGAAAGGAGCGTGTTCCAAATTCCCAAACAAACACCGCAGCGGCTAAAGGCAACTCAAGCGAATAACGCCACACTCACTGACGTCTTCAACCCTCCTCTCCTTCAACACCTACTAAAGATAGAATGCAAATTACAGGGTGGCAAACTAATGCACTTAATGCAATGTAACCAGCACTGATATCCGTTCGGGCATCGCTGTGTTCAGGCCAGTGTTCATCAGAGCTGATCTCAGAAGCACAAAGGGTCTGGATTCTGTTGTGATGGAGAACCCCCTTTCAGGTTTGGTGGCCAGCACTGTGGCTCCACCGCTCGAAGGTTGTGGGTTCGATTCCTGACTCTGCACATGTGAAGTTTGTATGTCCTCCCTGTGTTTACATGGGTTTTTTTTGCCAGGTACGTCGGGTTCTGTCCCGGATCCAAAACACATACAGTCAGGGGAGCTGGTATCTTTGAAACGTCGGTCATATGTGAGTTTCTGTCCTGCTGATCCCAGACAGGGTCTCCCGGTGCCACCTGAGCTTCATGAACTCTAGGCTCACTGTGACCCGATACTGGATAGGAAGTTAAGAAGGATGGATGGATGGATACTGCCCTTTCACTGCAGATATTACATAAATCTAGTGACATTACAATTATGGCTCTGCTAGGCTTTCAAAAATGTTCTTCAAAAACAAACAAGACAAAAAACTTAAGCATAAAATTACGGTATAATAAAAAGGTCTAAAATGACTGTAAACAGTCTGCTGCCTCCTAAATAGAGGTTTTATCCCATCAAGACAGAAGCAATCTGAGATTAATGGCTGCTTCCAACGTTTAATAGAATCCGTCTTACTCAATGATCGGCAAAATAAAACCCACCATTAACATGAATGTTTCTGAAAGTCCTTGGGCAGCTGCTTAATGTTTTTCTTGCCCCCCAAAAGCTGGCTGATGAAACAGGTTTAATAGCAGCACTAAACTTAGCCAGTGTTACAACATGTCTGACTGATGAAGTAAAGTTTGGTGGTCGACTAACTAGCTATAGCTTGCAAGCCAACATGCAAAGTCAAGAGCGCCAAAGTCACACCACCATTTTCCCCAAACGTCAACCAACCCCAGGAAGAATGATCAGGGCAAAATCCAATACACTAATCACACCATGTGACCAAATGCCCATGTTTATTTAACAGTATCCCACAAATATGACATTAGTTGTTCCATGTAACAACTCCGGGGCGAGGGCCGTGTAACTTCAGCGAAAAACACTGACCCCGAAAGCCAACAGAAAAAAAAATACTGCAGTAACCACGACCTTAGCAAAGCAGAAAGCAGCTCGTTGCCTCCGTCACCCTTTAAGAAACGAATGTCTCAAAATCTATCTTTACACAATTTAACAGCAGGATATTTAGCTTATTCCTTTGCTTCGCGGTGAGATTAAAAGGCCAAGATTCGGCTGCCTGAAGGAGGTTGCTTAAATCTGGAGATTTGCACAGGCAGAGATGGCAAAAGAACAGACCACCCAGTGATAAGAGAGGGGGATTGTGGGAGTTCTGCAGAGGGGGAGGGGGGGGGGTCCATCCTCGTTTTGTTAATAAACAGGGCATTGTTGGAGAAATTGCCAGACCAACTCCATTTGAAGCTTTGCTTCAATGATTCCCCCCCCCCCCCCCCCCCCCCCCCCCCCCCCCCCCCCCCCCCCCCCCCCCCCATCACCCCCCACCGCGGGGGGCCCCCACCCACCGCGGGAACGC
>JAODKE010000125.1:7260737-7277625 GCA_026779605.1 Mormyrus hasselquistii
GTAACAGTGCAACCCACTAGAGTAACAGTGCAACCCACTAGAATAACAGCGCACCCCACTAGAGTAACACCGCAACCCACTAGCGCAACCGCACACCCCACTACACCCCCCCCAGCCCCAACCACCAAGCGCCATGACGGAGATATTTAAGTACCAGGGGAGGCGTGCCTCTCCCCCTTCAGTCGTTGAAAGGATCGCCCCACTCTGGAATGTGATTTCTGCTTATGCGTTTTGCTGCTCTTGGCAACATCAAAGCGCATATTTGGACACAGGTTTCTTCGTTCTGCGTCAGAAGGTTATCTGGACACAGGTGGCTGAAATGCGTGGTTCCGACCAGGGAAATCTTCAGTCAAGAAGAAAACTGAAAAGAAACTGCATTTATCTAATTTAAAAAAAAAAAGCCTGATTAAGGTCACAATTCAAATGTTCCCCGGCATTTCAAGCGACGGCAAGTCTTCTCGCTTTAATGACCGCGACCATTTAAAGCCAATGCAAATATCTTTGGGGCTTTTTTTTTTAAAAAAAATAATAATTAAATAAATACATTTCCTTGGAAACAGAGAGCCCCGCCGCTGAGCTGGCCGGCCAATCGGTGATCAGGCTTAGCAATCCAGGAAGAATTTGACCCCTGTGACATCACCGGGTTGCAACAATGAATCAGCAAGTGTGTAGCACATCGCGGTATGGCAGTGCGCTCGTGGTCGAGCCATACTGGGTTTCAACTAGATGGGAAGATAACGGGTCTGTTCACATTTCAACCTTTTACAGAACAACAAAAGAAATAAATACCCACCCCCCCAAGCCAAAGCAAGAAACAGGCTGGACGGCTCCAACAATGGGTGAATTGTCTCAATCCTGGGATGACAATTTTCCTTCATCTGGGTCAGCAGCATTAGCGTGAAGATTAAAAATGTTGCTAGACCACTCCCCACAGCCTCATCCTCCCAGCAGCTGCCACACTAACAAATCCAGGAGTGCTGCTCTCCCCCATTACTCAAAACACATGGGGGAGATGGATCTGATCTTCCCATTAAGAGTCAAGTGGAGTTTGGGCCTCCTTGAGCTGGTTGCTTTCTCCCACAAACCCATGCGCCTAAAACCCCCATAAAATGCCAATGAGTATCCTGGATTGCGCAGGTGTTCCGTGATTGTCTTGGTTCCCAGACTGCGAATCACTGAGACCCTAACTGGATAATCGGCTACTGTAAATGAGAAGATGGGTGGATTACAAAGCAGCTGTAGATCACTTACGCTTAAACGTTAACGACGGTTAGCGACCGGCCTCTCTACTCAGAGATCAAGTTGTCACAGCATCGAAGTCTTCGACTGCCTTAAACGAAAACTGATCTGTACTAAATTATAATAAACTGGAACGTATTACACCTAAATATACCCATTGCTTGCTATTTGCATTCAGTGATTGTGAATGATTGTTAATTAATAAAGAATTGTGTCTCATAGCTATCAAAAATCATCTGTTGCATTTACTAAAGTGATTATGCAGCCCAAGGTTGAGCATAAGGGACGTTCTAAGTGGAATATGAAAGCATCACAAAAACATTAGAAACCTCCAGTCAGGTGTCAGCACACTCTAACAACAGAAACATCAATTTCCTGTACCAAACGTCCTTGGAGGATTTTTGCAGAAGCAGGGCTGTGGATGAGAGGCCAAAGTAACCAGGGTAGCTGAGGAGAAGCCGACACAGGGGTCTGTCACACCAGGTACCCCTGTTACATCCCGGTGATGCGCCCCCCCCCCCCCCTGCTCCCTGCAGGCCACGCACCAGCTGGCTGCCGGCCCATGACTCTGCCACGCCAACCACGGAGTGACAAATCACTCATCTGTTGCCCCCCCCTCCCCCAGCTAAAAGTGGTATTTGCTGGTTTGCTGTAATCGCTGATGATCTTTCAGACAACAGCTGTGCTGAACTGCAAGTCCTTCACCAGGCCCGATGCAGTGAAAACGCCAGCCACGGCTGACCGCATCTCAAAAGCCCCTTTCACAGCTGGAGCCTACACACCAGAATCGAAACTGCCCCGGGGGTTGGGGGCAAAACCCAAGCGACAGAGACCCAGAAGAGCAGTGATGCGCATGTATGTCAAGCCTTATTCTCTTACAATCTCCCTAGGATGAGGAACGTAAATAAACAAATGAGAAATTCAAATTGGCACGTCGCATTAGAACTTAGCCAGTGATGGTACATTAAGCTACAAAGCCGAGCTCCTGCACCGGGGGGGTGTCAGATCTTACTGCCCGTACACCAAGCTCTGCGTACCAGGTGTAGATACCCCTGAGCGCCACTTCCAGGGGGCACGAGGCTCTATGTGGCGATGTTGGTGGGAACTGGCTTGTTTTGCCATGTGCCCACCAGGTGGCATAGCGGCTAACGTGTTTATGGGCGCCGATCCCAGGAACGGACAAAGCTGCTGAATCCGTCTGCCTCCTAGACAGCTGAAATAATCATTAGCAGTAAAAATAATTAGTTGTAAACATGCAAACGGAGCTTGTAGTTTCGGGTTCTAGCAATGGAGAAGACAGTGAAGCGGCTGAGAAAAGCTTATCCGTCGCGGCACTATGCTAACCGTTACCATAGAAACGTCTCCCGGGCCGCACCAGCCCATCCTTACTGGGGCTGGCTTGAGGCAGCAGGTGAAACAGCAGCTGCGGGACAGGGCTCCAGACCAGGGTGACTCCCTTTTTCGCTGGTGCTCTTCTGCGCCCACCTCAAAATGAAACTTCTCAGGCTAGAACACCCCCTATGTCTCACGGGATACAGACTTCAGGCTAATCCCTACATCCTATGGTTAATCAACAGAGCATGATCAAGTCTGGTTAAATTCTGGCTAGCCGATTTAGTCAGAAAAAAGGCGTATCGAGAACGAGCAGGCCTTGCGTTCAGCCTGCCCCGGCAGGGCGAGATCAGATCCGGTATGACCGAAAGGACGTCCCCGGGGATGATGTTCAGATCCAATCCTCCGGCCCTTCAGAGCGGCAGCCATCCGCTGTGTTCTGGTATGCTTTGAAGCCAGCAGCGTGACGGATCAGCAAATAGAAGCTCGTCCTTCCGGAACTGCGTGTTCAAACTCAGCGTCAGCTGAGTGTCCCGTCCAGGAAACACCCCCTCGCTTACATCCTGGATTTTTTTCCCCAGATCACCTCAATCCTACCTGAGGTTAGATGGTTTAATGTGTAAAAAAAAAAAAAATCCTTCGTAAACATACTGTACTGCAGTGTTAGCGGAGTGGTGAGATTTTCCCTCTCAAAGCACATGCTGTTTCTGAGTCAGCCATAATGTAATCAAAATGGATCCTCTGCATTTCTGGGCATCTGAGCATTCCCCCCCCCCCCCCTCTCTTTTATAGCTCAGTATTTCATTATCCCATTATGGGAGATTCTAGAACATTTTAGGTGGGGGACATAAGAGGGGGCATAATTCATACAGATGGGCCAAGTTTATCATTAGCCAATAATATGCTTCACATCGGTGAGTGACAGGGGAGGGGACACTCGGGGAGCCAATCAGCTTTTAGATGGGGCCAGTGGTCATATGGCCCCACCCACCTATATCACCCACCCCCATCCCTAATTTCTCCAAATCACAGCAGAGTCTGTTGAGTTTGTTCTTCACTAAGGCCATCATTCACTTCTCCAGTGATGAGTTGGACCGCTACGGCATATTCCAGAATATTCCAGCCGGATGTGACAGTATCAGTCATACCTGGCTTTCTGAAATCAATCATGCCACAGGCACAGGCGTACCTCAGTCTGCATCCTGTCTATGTTACCTGCTTAACAACAACAGAGTGCTTCCTCGCCATGTTGCAGGGCACGAGTGCCATGCGTCTCACGGGCGTCCGGCTCCCCGCCTCCGCGTACGATGACCTCCTTTGGATAACCACCCGCCGGCTGCTGATGCCAGCGTCACCCGTCACTCTTTAAACATATTCTACACAGTTTTAGATTTGTGTGACTTTGAACACCTATTTTCCACATAATTATGTATTACAGGGTACAAGACCCTGGACAAGATACCAACCCACTGCGAGACACGTGCACACGTGCACACACATACAGTCACGGTCACACAGGGCATGGCCGTCTGATACACGCTGATTCATCTAACCACATGTTTTTCAACTGCAGGAGGAAACTGCAGCACAGCGATAACGGCAGCAGAAGACAACCCCATTTCCCGAAAGCAGGCCCCGTTCTGCCACTGAAAGGAGAAGAGGAACAGGAACCAGTCTCCACTATATAACCAATGTTTAGGTTCCAGAAGTGCCAACCCTGTAATACCAGAGGAATACGGGATCGCATAAAGACAGTTCTAGCCAGGTTTTGCTGAACGTGCACAGAGGGATCTCTGTTGTGGTCAGGTGAAGAGTTATAAAAGGGATTTTTGCTTCAATCTCCAGCCAGAACTCTATCCTGGAGGGGGGGGGGGGGGGGAGAGGCGGTGTGAGCTGTTTGGTCTGAGGCTGCTTGTGATTCCGCTCAGACACAGGGCCACTCCAGGGAGCAGAAGCCACTAGCAGGAAAAAGCTTCTCAGACGCTCTCCTGCGGCCGTCATGAGCCCCCTTCCAGTCCCCCCCCCCCACCCAAATCACGACAGCCGTCGACTCTTGAGACCGTCTGTCCCCAACAGCTCTCTCGCCAGATTCCCTGATTCTGGAACGTCCTGCGATAAACAAAAAAAAAAAAAAAACCCACACAAAAGGAAGCCAGAGTCTCTTTAAAATGAGCTAAATGGCCACGTAATCTCGATTTGAGTAACTGGAAATTTGCCCGGCGACTCATGTTCAAACGGCATGGACAGCTGGAGAAACGCGTAGGAACGTGTGACATTCCTGGGTTCCGATAAGAGTAGATGGGCTGTATAAAGCTAAAGAAAAAAGGTTATTTGTTTGAGAATATTGACCTTCCTCCCTCATCCACACAAGGGTCCCACTTACCATCTCACAGTGGGAAGCTTTATGTTCAAACAAGGTCAGCTGGGTTATAACCAGGAGGAACAATGTGAGGTTGGTTCAACTTGTGTAGAACAAAAGCGGGAGGCTGTTTTTATACGGATCCTTGAAACGAGGACAACATCAGACTATAACTACAAGTATGAACAGGGTTTTCGAAACGGATTTTAAGAGTTCTAAGGAGACGGCCCAAGCTTGCATCATTCATAACGGAAATACCAAGCAACTGAGCAACCAAACTAACCAAGTATCTCACTGGTAGCTGGTTTGTCTGCAGCACGGTCGAATTTAATAATTAACATGGTAATTCAATCAGCAGCTAGCAGCGAGTTCAGCAGATTACAAAACAACGACAAATAGGACAGCACCTTAAAGAGACACAACGAACAATAATGAAATTTAAAATGTATCAGATAGATTTCACACAAAGCTGGGTTTTTATGCCTAAAATGTATACAGGTTGCCAGTCGGCGCATTGATAACCATGTTGCTCAGATGGCCAGGCGTGATGGTAGTTAATTATTAAAGACTCAAATTAGCCTGTGATTCTAAGTAAGGGAACCTGAAATCTTGGAATGAAATGGGGGAGGAACGTGGTTAACCTTTATGGAGACCAATTTTAGCAACAAAGCTGAAATCATCTACCATCACTTATTCGGCAGGGATCGCGAGAACGCAGCACCGGTGTGGGGAAGCTGAGGGGTCCTGTGACTCAAGGCAAGAGCAGTTCCTTTAAAAAGACATCTGGCATCCTGTTATATCTGAAATGATCAGAACACACCATGGATGCCGGGCCCTACAGTCAGCTTATCTAGAGACTCACTTCTTCATAAGGATATTTATACCCAGAATGCAGTGCTGATGTAAAGTCATCACGTCTTTCAAGCGGCAAAGAAACAAAACTATCCATGCATCAAAAAGCCATTTGGATAATTACTGTGATCTGTTCAGGACAGACTTACTGTAAAGATCCATCTTGTATTTTTATACAGTCTATAAAGCTGAAGCTGAAACTTTAGAGTCTGTGGCAATTTCCATGCCAGATTCTATCTTTTTCTGAAATTAGCACCTGATTGGCAGTGCGGCACCTCCGAGGGACGACAGGTGGAAAGGCGGAGAAACTGGAAAGACGAACTCCACCGACCGACGATTGAAAATGGCTTTAAGCTAAGCGGTAGCGTGCTGCTACTGCTAAGAGAGACATTCCAGGCCCACAGGAGTCACCCGAAATGTGAATATTCAGCAAAGAACACGCAGCACATTTTTTCACAGTTTGAATTTGCAATGAATAAAATGAGATTATAAAGAAACACTGAATCATCGAAACGGAATATCGATGTGACTTTTTTCCACCCAGAAGCTGGAGATAATAAAATGCCATGATTGACTGGCTGGAGGCCACACGTTGCCTGTGATGTGACTGAATGAGCCCCCCCCCCCCCACCATCTTCCCATCTATCGCCCAACAGCACTTCATCCTCTGGATGCCTGAAAGTGGATGGACAGAGTCGAGCTTGTAAGAAGACTAGCCACGTCACGCCAGGCGTGACAGAGCTGATAGAATGGACTAGGCCCCCCAGGGTGGGAAGGCTGTGCTGGATAGGAGGAAGGGGGGGGGGGGTTTCCAGACTGTCAGGGACCCTTCTCTCCATTCTCTCGCAATTTCAAAACCGCACCCTGGGGACAGCACACGCAAGAGGGCAGCGCTACGCTTGTTGGAAGGAACAACCTCACACATGTACGAAGCAGGACTGACGTTCAACGGCTGCCAGACCCCTTGCCCAGGCTTCCATCCACCATCCAAACCATTTATCCAAGCACACGATCACGGTGACCTCACATTCAGCCTGGGGTAAACATTTATACAACATCCTCATATGACCGATCCACTGTAGGTCGCCCACGATCTAGCCTTTGTTATTAAGACGTGGTCTGTTTTATTGAGCTGTTAACAAGGCTGTGATGTTCTTTACTACTTGTGATGTTTTTGGGGTGGGGGTGGGGGGGTGCTAGAAGCGTCATGCAAATGTAGACAGTTGCGAGGATCATTTCCAAAAGCCCACCATCGTTATTCTGGTAGAAAGCCAACGCGTTTCAGAGGTCGAACAGGGAAAGGCAGTTCTCAGCCAGCAGAGGTCTGGGAGTTAGATATGGAGCCAATTTCAGGTCAGTTGAATCTCAGTTTCTGGGGAGATGTTTTTGGCTCTTGTGACATCTGCTTAAGCAGAAGCTTTTAAAAGCACAAAGCTAAGATGTTAGCATGGACTCAGCCTGTTGCCCAGAAACACAAAGCGGAGGGAGGGGTGGTTTGGGCCGAAAAGCAACAGCTAGTATCTACAAGGGTTTGCTGCGGTGTGAAAACCTAACAGGGCAAATCAAAAAGAACCTTGAAAAGAAACATCTCGGGGTTCTTTCAACAGTGAGCATCCCTAACACCAAGATATCAACAATCCAGGAGTAAAGCACCAGTCAAAACCAGCCCACTGGAGACCACTGAATATGGACCATCTCAAGTAAGCAGAAAAAAAAAATCTAGTAGTCGAACACTCATCCGGTTAATAATAATTTACATACAAACATAACTAAGGTCAAAAGTATAAGTGAACACCAGTGATCACCAGAACTACAAATCACAGACAAATCAGGTATCGGGGTGATCATGTGCTAAAGGTGCATCAACACCCAAAGCAACAGCAACTCTCACCCTGGATCTTCTGATGTGACGTAGCTTAAAATAGGCCGTAATGTTCTGCGTTTATCATGGCCAGAAGGCTTCTAACAGCTAGCAAACCGCCTGTCCAATCTCAAGCGTCTGGCTTCAATTGGTCGACCTCTGAAAACAGCCAGTATGTAAAATGGCAGGAGCACCGAATTACTTGCGTATTCAGTATCCATGCCACACATAGACCTTTGTTCCCTCAGATCATAACCCCAGACACTGAATACACTATAATCTGACAGGAATTCTGACCCTATTAGTATGATGGGGTGGGGCACAGTAGTGAAGATATTAACATAGTGACCTTAAGGTTGTCATTATAACCCAAAATGGGCGACTGCTGTTGTACTATTGAGAGGAATTACCTTTTCGCACAACTTTAACAGCAGTAGACATTGTAAACTAGCATCAATTCTGACATTTACATAAGTTATGATGGCCAGTGCCTGTTGGAGTCAGGAGCCCTTGGCACGCTCACCATTGGCATAGTCTGTCCAAGGCGAAGCCAAACTTGCTGCTAAATCGAGCCCCCTCTGAAAATGGCGCCTTTGGGGTGGGGGGGACGCTTATACTGCCTAATGAGTTGCCAGGCACTGATTAAGACTAAGGTCTCTGACAACACAGACTATCCGAAATGTGACTTGGTCAAATAACCTGAGCCTTGGAAAAAACTGTTCAAAACAGAAAGAAAACACTCTATGACTTTAAGTCTTTTGACCATTTTTTTTTTAACTGAGCAAAACATCTCAGATTCGACTGACTTTTTTGGTTCAAAATTTAATCAAATTACGCGATTGAACATACTTAGGGCCAGACTTAGTATAAATCACATTTTATTGTTTGTTTTTCCAGACAGACAAACAGGTAGTCAGATGCACTTGTTCCCACAAACAGCTGGCAAGAGTCGCTGTGTTTGCATACCTCAGCCTTGGCAAACCTGAAGAACAGCCAGCCAAGGAAAAAATAATTATTCCACTCCGATTTTTCTGCCCTCCCAGCGTGAAGCGACCGTGGCGCAGCAGGCTTATAGAGTGCAATAATAAAGTATTTTTTTAAAAAAAAAAAAAGCAGAAAACAACTGCCAACAAACACCTGACGCTCTTATGACAGCAAAGCCAATGCGACAGCCCTTTCATATTCACTTTAAATCAGTAAACAGGAATTTGAATGAAACGTAAAGTATGTACTGTATATAAACAATGACGCAGGCTTAAGATAACTGTCTGAAACTTTGGCAAGCGATTTTACTTTGACAGGTGCAACTTATTGTAACTGAAGGAAAAATATTCAGGTTTCACACGGAATTGCTAGGGCATTCTCAATATTATACTCATTCCCCACACGTGCCAATTAATACTTCTCCAAGACTAAAATTGCTTTCATCAGAAAACAACAGCTCGTTCTTAATATTGCTCTAAACAAATTAAACTTAGTAACAGTATGCCTACCAAAGTCAGATCGTGCTTTCTGATCGGCTACCCACATATTATAATGCACACCGGTATACTATAGACTTGTAGATTATGGCGGTAGGAAAGGTCATCATCTACTAGTGCCTGCATCCAGAGAAGTGTGTCAACTCATTGCATTTTTCCTAGTAAACAAACTGCCGAGATCGTTTCTGCACACTCAGCGGATCTGAGTGACAGACAAGAGAGAGGATATACGGAAACAGAATCAGATGAGCTGAATCATGCGCGGCTACCGCGGGATTGATGAGTAATTCGTGCATGAAATTTATACACCCTTTTTGGACACCGGTCGGTTTTCACACTTCAGAAACGCCGTAGAGAACTGCAGCGCCGACCATGTCTTCCCGAAAGCACAAAGCCCGCGTCCCGGTCCGGGGAGGAGCCGCGATCGGCGCCGCAGCGCTCCGAAGTCTATAAGTCTATATAAGGTGGACGGGGCGGGGCAGTTTCGCTCCCAAGCGCCCGGGTTTAGCCGGGCCACTTCCCGGCAGGAGCGAAACCCTGCATACAATACGCCCTTTGTGGAAACCTGAGCTGCCCTGAAGCATACCTGCTCCATGTCTAACCTTCCTTCCAGAGCCCACATTTATCTCTGCGGCTTTGTTTGTTGCGTCATTCCGGTACGCAGTTAGTACCTTGTCCTCGGATTACGTGACTAACATTAATTCAGCCGAAAACGTGTCTCATTCATTTGTTCTGCCCATTAACGTTCTTGCTCTGTTTTTACCAAGAACAAGGAAATTACTTGCTTTCATATTCCCAAGCTCTGCTGCTTAGATAACAGGAAATGCACACGTTTAGATGAACATCAACATTAAGACTAATAACACTATTACAAATAAGTCCAAATCTATATCTTTGATTTCGATCTATGTGTTCGGATATAAGATGATTTTGTCCTGTCGGGCACAGACCCCCTACACCTGTTGAAGTGTATATGCTTATCTATGCATCACTTTTTAAACCATACTATCATATATAGGTAAAATTGTGTCGCGGTTACGCCAGTGGAATTGGGTAATTGTTTCAACACGTACATAAGTTGGATTAATGCCTATAAAGGTTTAAAGGAAAAATACAGCCGGTATCAACTGAGTGCCACAATGGCTCGGATCGTATTGAATGTCACCCTTCGTGGACGCTGTTTTAGGACATTAAATGTTATAATGTAATAATCTGAACACATTTGTTTTTGAAACAAACGCGGTTTCTTTCGGACTCGAATGCGCAACCACATACGTGCCGAAAGGTTCCCTTTTCTCCGTGTATGCAGAGGTATCTCCGCTTCAAAACTATGTAACGAAGACTTCTATGTCAGCCGAACGCAATCCATTGCCTTACTCAAGATGTCAGAAAAGAAAACTTATTATAAACTAAATGCAATTTTAGGACTGACATGTTTCCTTTATACTCCGTATCCCACAGATTAAAACTGAACTTTCCTCACTGCTACCTCAGCATATAATATCCATGAAAAGCGAAGGGGCGACAATCCGTGGACTATAGCACCGATCGCGGATAAATGGTAAGAAAGACCCCTTCTTCCCTTACCTTTACATTGCAGAGGGTGGCTAGTTGTGATCTTCACGGTTCCCGATATGGACTCGCCAGGACTGTACACCACCTTGTTGTTGGTGAAAGCGATATCAAATTCTTGAAGCTTCCCCATGTCGTCTGGAGCGGTGGAGCTACGGCTGTGGGTGAGAAAGCGCACGGCAGCGCCGCTGCACACCTGCTCCCGGTCCCCGTGCGGCTCCCGCGGCCTGACGTCACGCCCGATACGGACCGGAGCACTCCCTCGTCTGCTGCGCTCGAGGCGGCTGCGATTCACTCCCTTTCCAGCGCGCCTCCTGCGGCGTGATCCCCCTTGTTTGCAAGATAAAAGCATTTGGAAGAAGCTGCAATTATTCTAAGCGGAGGATGTCTCACGTTAATAACCTCGCTCAATATTTCAGTTTTAGCTCATGTCGCCTCAAATACCACACTCAGCGTAAAACTGTGCACTTAATGAGAGTTCCCCCAAAAAAACGTTAATACAGCTCCCCTGATCACTCACGCCGTATTTTAACATCGCTGGATCTTTTACACAGCCTGATGTGTGTAACTGGAGCAGTTGAACTTGAGTGTGAGCTCCTGAGCTTCTCCGAAGCAGAACAGGGCACATCTGAAGTGTATACCCTGGACAGGACGCCAAGAATTTCCCTTTAAGCTAAATTTGGTTTACTGTCCTACAATGTGAATACAACAACTGAAATGTGAGGTTTTTTTTGACAGCTTTTTTTTATAACTAAAGAAAATGACACTTCCTAAGTCCGACATGGTCGCTGCTGACTCTCGCAAAGTGTGCATTTCCCGTTCATTTCTGCTCCATGCTCCACTGAGGGATTAACATTAACTTGCTTCGGAGATCATTCAGCCATCCTGTACATTCATAACAATGATGTCACGCCTAGTAGTCAAAGTAAAAGCCCCCTTGATTCTCTTTACTGGCTTACGGGGACAGGTATGCACATTAACTGCTGAATATATCTGTTGTAAGCAGGTTCGACCCTTCAGAATGTGTATTTCATTTTCACTTGGGCAGCAGTATGAGCAGGGTTTGTGTACGATGTTAAATTATAGTTTTAATGCGAATCAGCACTGGGGAGTCCAGGTTTAAAGCCAACACTCAATCAATACAATCAGTTTAAATCTAAACACCCCCCCCCCCCCCATGTATGTAATCAAGTTCAACAGTCTTTCTCAGTGTCAGTGTTGTTCATTGTGTTGAATGAGCGGGTGAAGGACATGTACACAAATGGTGTCCTTCAAGGAGAGTCTCTGGGGATCTACCCTGAGTTAGGATACTCACTTGGAGAAGATGGAGAAGATGCAGCCAGAAATAAATTGGCAAAGCCATTTAGGTCTTCCAGAATTATCCTGTTGGCACTGATGACCCGCCTGATATGGACCAGCTGGCAAGAATGCAGCAATTTGCTGCCTTGATGGGATGCTCCAGTAAAAACTTCTGATGTGGGCCAAGTCACATGATTCTGGACAACATCAATACAACGTCGGGAAATCAGAGGACTCCGGTGAACACTGAGAGAACCATTTCACATCTTTGTTTGCGGCTGAAAATATTACTGATGCAATTTCATGCGAATTACTCTGTGTAAATAACCCAGAGTAGCGCCACTTTCCCACCAGGGACTGGAACCAGCAACAATTCGGCCTTAAGCCTCGTCATTGACCAATTTTTTGTCTTCGGTAAGAAATGGATCTGATAGAAGAAATTGATTAAAAGTATTGAGAAATACCATCAATTTGGCTACAATCTCCTGCGATGGCGTGTGTCACGTCTGTCACCTGCTTCTCATACAGTATAGAAACTGAGGTGTGGAGGTGGGGGGGGGTCCACTGCATTTCCAGGACAATGGGCACAGTTGTTGCTTGGCTACTGTGTAACCATGGCAATGACAGACTGAAGTTAAATGAGATCTTATTTTCTTATCTGTTGTTCTTTAATTTCAGCACTCTTTGGTCAGTTAAATTAACTAAAACTTAAAGCCCTATAACATTTAATAGATTTATTACAACATATAATGCCATTAATTTTAACAACCTTGGGTTTACATATAGGGTTGTGGTAATAATTTCTCTGAGCGTGGGGTAAAAAGGGCTTAAATATTTCACAACACCTTGCCTAGAAAGCAAAATGTAACACTGATATACAGAACTATAAAAATAAAAATACACTTTCTTCATATGGTGTTTAGATGCTGCATCTTGGATGACAAAAGGCAGCATACTCATATAGCAGAATTAACTAATTATATCAGAATTACAGTTGTTTAGAATACAGCTTTTAATCTGAAATTACATTGTTGGCCCTTCCGTGTAAACTGGACTTTATTTGATTAAATAATGCAAAATGCAAGTTGTATTGCGTGCAAAATTTCCATGGTTACAAATTATACGCGCTGACACCAAAGAGACCGGCGAATCTAGCTTATGACCTGACAGGTCCTTGCTGCCATCTAGTGGTCTTTTGTATGTCATTTGGATATGCTCATTAGACAAATTTTGAAACGGGTGCGCAAACTCTGTTTGATTCTACAGAATTTGATTTGATTCTGCCTTTTATCATTGTCGTAAAATTTAAAAATACTATAGTAGACCAAATTCCAAGGAAAGAGCACTAATGGTTACAAATAAACGCTGAACCGTTGACCCCCACAACCCTGACCGTGATAGGTAGTTGGGGTATGGATGAGTGATGATGTAATTTTTATGACGTGATGCGTTTTATGGAAGCAGTCGAGATATCTGATAGTACTCACTGCAATATGACCACCATGTTTTTTGTGGTTTATCACGGCTGGCAATGTGGTTTTCCCCAGGGATACAGCGTAGGAGAGCTGGGTTATAATAATTACGGTTTGGTGACGATAGCTAATTCCGAAAAATACCTCTCCTATTTCTTGCTGGCGTTCTGTTGTTACACTGATTTGAGTCCCCGGTCTAACACACACCAGAACGGCTGTAATGAGCCTGGCAGACTATGAGTCTTTATGCTATGTTTGATTTAAATAGAAGCATTAAAACCTATAATTGAGCACCATTTATTTTTAAAATGTCTTATATCTTGGAAACACAGCTGTAACAAGACCCTACAAAACAGTCAACATAATAGCTGAAAACAACCTGAACATTAAATAAAAGATATCAGAATGCTTGATCCTTTACAGTGATTCCATTTTTAAGGTAAGGTGGTTTATTCAGCATAAAGCTAGACAATAGGACTCTGTCTATCCTGGACAGCAGATATATAACATTTCCTTGTAATGTAATCTAGAGCCTATTCTTGATAGCATCTCTGCATTCAAAGTCAAAACCAAGTGTTCCGTTTCTGCTGGTCTAATTTCAAGCCAGTGTGATTATTTGCCTTCAAAATCAGTGGTATTGGGGGGGCATGGATACGCAGGTAGGCTCAGGGGGCCCAGCACTTGACATGACCCGCGAATATGTGAAATTATATGTGAAATATGACTGGGGGAGGCAGGTGACATTTTGTCAGGGGGCTCAGAATCATGCAATCCAAAATACAGGTATTAAAGAAATATAGTCCCTTAATAAAGATAAAAAAAATACCTGCAATAATCTACATCTGTGGGAAATGCTGAACCTACTACATCAAATCTCCCGAGGTTATTAAAGATGGTAGTTTATGCAAAAATATTCAGGCCTCCGACCATCCCGCTTGGTGTAGAAGACGGGCCCCCTGCTCAGGGGAGTCCTCTCCCTCAGGGCATCCCAGGAAGCAGGTGCGGACGATGACCTCGGTGACGGCGTAGGGGTCGCAGTTGGCCGCCGGCCGCCGGTCCTCGAGGTACCCCCGTCCCTGTAGGCTCACCTGGCGCGGGATGCGTACGCTGGCACTGCGGTCGGCCACGCCGGCGGTGAACCTGTGGATGCTGGACGTCTCCTGGAGTCCCGTGAGACGGCGCAGGTTGTCCTGGCCCCCGCGGGGGTCGTACGCACGGATGTGCTGGGCGTGTCGCTCCTTCAGCTTCTCGATGGCCTCCTCTATATACCTTTTTTGTTGGGGGAATCAGGTTTTTATTCATAGTTTATTATGTTTGAAGTCTGCTGCATTGAATCTTAGTGATTCTCCCTCATACAGTATATGTGTGTGAATGTTGTCACAGTGCAGAGTGTTTGGTTCCTGCTTAGAAAACGTAGCCAAGCAACTGGCAAACAGCACAAACCTGCGCTGGAATGACAGCTTAAGGTCCCTGGACCTCCACTTCGTCTCCACCTCTATTCTCCAGTCTGACAGCCTAATGGCAGATCAACAATCCTGTCCTGACAGACAGGTTTAACTGACTCCATAAATCTACTTATACAAACAATTCCCTTACTTGTGGATCTAGGAGCATCTTCTTCCTGACACATGGGCTACGTTTTAATGTCTGCACAATATGCACATTAATATTTTGTGTGTTGCTCTGGACTGTGAATAGAAATCAGCTCAGAATGTTTGCCAGGACTGGCCCACCACACATACAAACAGTACATTTTTACCAGTTCTTGAGTGGAGGGGGAGGGGGGGCGCCAGGTTACATTTTGCCAGCCCACAAACCCATCAGCCCATGGAAAAATGCCCTGATTTTGTATATGGGTCTGGGTGTGCATTTATTATGCATTATGCTAGGATATCTGTCAGTGTGTGTTTCAGTGTGTGTGTGTGTGTGTGTGTGTGTGTGTGTGTCTCCCCGTATGCGCTCCCCGAAGCTCCACACTCACTGCAGCCCCCCCTCGGCCCTGCTGGCCTCTGTGCTGACGTTGGTGTGGCAGCCCGCGCCATTCCAGTCCCCCGTGATGGGCTTAGGGTCCAGGCTCGCCACCACCCCGAAGTCCTCGCACACGCGGTGAAGCAGGAACCGCGCCATCCACAGCTGGTCGGCCACGTCCAGCCCCTCCGCTGGGCCCACCTGGAACTCCCACTGCAGGCCCCGGTCAGAGCGCAGGGCGGGGCATGGACAGGACAATGATGGAGGAAGATGAGGGCCATTAAAGAGGGAAACAAGTGGGAGGAGAGTGATGAAGTCACAGCCTGGGAAAGACCCACAACTGACATGCTCCAGTACAACCTGTAACACAAAACTGAACTTCCCTCCAAAAATGAATAGGTTTTCTTCACAAGCAAAGGGTAAACATTCATTTCTTCAGCCACGTCAATGATGATTCCTGTTATGTAAGCCACTATAATCAGCTGTTTGGACATGATGTGCACAGCCTCGCCAGGCTCGCATGTCCATTTATTTAGCAGACACTCTTGTCGAAACAGACACGCAAGTGAGGAAAGCTTGAGGTCGGAGAGGAGGGCCGGCCGGCATCGGCAGCTTAGGGTCTCCATCAAAGGGCCGGAAGTGATATGATCCCTCTGCCAGGGGTCAAGTGGATAGAGACACAGCAGTAGGATGTGGCTAATCGGCAGCTCCTCACCTGAGAGGGCATGACCTCTGCATTCGTGCCGACGACCTTGAGCCCAGCATACAGACAGGCCTTGTAGTGGCACTCGACGATGTCTCTGCCATAGGCCCTGTCTGCTCCCACACCACAGTAATACGGGCCTGGGGGAGCGCAGGAGAAGCCGGAAAGCCTAAATCTCAAAGGCGCAGCTTCCTCGTGGTGTGGGATTGCATCAGAACTGATATTTATATCCTGTACTACGTTAGGACACACACCCGCCCTATCAGCTGCGTAAGACTGAAGCCAGATTATGGCAGATTAGTTTAACTCGGAAGATTTATCCAATCAGAAATGCTGAATGTGATCAAAGCTCAGCACATTAGAAAGATGCTGCTGTCTCAGTTCTTCACGTTTGTTAACGCTGAGGGGCTCTGAGGTGTAAAAGGATAGAGACCCAGATGAAGAAATCAAGCACTAGACTTTGGGTCAGGAAATTCAAAAGAACTTTACCATCTAAAGGTTGATTTACACTTCGGTATTTAGCCTACACAGAGTTTACACCATAGCCAATGCAAGTGACCTAAGCTGTAGTTACGTTTCTGGAGGGTTGTACGTCAGGGTACGGTGTCGATTTCATGCAGAAGTATAAATCAGCTTTAAGTGTGTTTCACAGACCCCTGCCTGGGGGGGGGGGGGGGGGGGGCCTCCCCTTTTTCCCCCGAAACCCCGTTTTGGCGCCACCGGAGGGGGGGGCCGCGCCCCCCAAGAAGG
>JAODKE010000125.1:7287167-7299378 GCA_026779605.1 Mormyrus hasselquistii
GTTAATTAGGGCCGTCTGTTTTTTATCGCTTTTCTTCTGCTCCCCTTTTGCGGGGGGGTGGGTTGTCGGTTGTGGTGGGGGTGGGGGGGGGGGGGGATCGCTTCTTAATGGTTCATTGTCATCATTTGTCATCATTTGTCAAAACTGCCCACACAATCCTGAATGAATCGATTCACTTTTTTCCAAGACAGAACTGCAAAAACCTCCAAACCTCAAATGACCGTCAATTCTGATCCACACACTCATCCATTGTAGTGTTACTTGGTTATCACGGGTGTAATGTCATATTGTGCTGTAAAGGAGCTAAGCAGTTTAATGTGTATTAGCCCAGCTTGGTCTGTCATTCTCACAGTACTGCATGACAAGCTACACATGAATCTACACAACAGAAGCAGAGTCTTCATTTAATAATTTAAATTGTTCATTTAATAAAGTCAACGTGTGACATACTAACAAAAACACAGATGCTGTTGTCCCTCCATCTGCATTCAAACCACACCTGCTCACATTACTTGCAGGTGAATTAATTAAGCATTTCCACTGACAAGTGCTAATCTCCAGCTAATAATTTCCAGCTGCCTCTGTTTCTCACATGATTGGTTAGTAAGGCCTACCTGATTGGCTATTAAGCGATTGCCCTATGTGATTGGCTGGTAAGTGAATTTTCAAGTTCTATTCGCTGCCATTCTGTACTCTTGTGGATTTAACAAGTCACCAAATCAGAAACAAAATACATACTGAAATTATATTTGTGGAAAGTTGTAGGTTCGAATCTTGACAATACAGGCCCCAAATTATCTATACGCTCAATCAACTATGTCCACAATCAGACAGACTGTATAATCCATGATTTACAATCATCCTGTGACTGGAAATAGCAAGAACATGGAGAGGAGAGTAACTGATGGCAGAGTTTATGTTGTTTATCTTGACAGAGACATATTGATAAAAATCCTTCTTTAGATACCAGGACAGGCCACTGAGGGGCATCCTCCAGGGTGAGGGACGCATCCAGGACCATGCTCCCATAGTGACTATTGCTGAACCACCATGGAGATCCACCTGGTCTGATGTAGGGTGATAATGCCAGGATGATGTCTGTCTTTGATGGTGTTTGCACCTTGACCCCACTGCACGGAGAATATGTTGATTTTTTGCGGCTTATAAATGACCTGTAGTGTGTCTCTGGTAGAGAAGAGACGTCTCTAGCTGTAGTGTGAGTCTGCGGGTATGTGAATGGGACTATGTATGTAGTGCTAGTACTTTGTGGAATCTGACCAGCAGTTCTCCTGTGATGTTGCCATTAAACGGAGGTGCTACCAGAAGGGGGCAGTGTTTCACTTTATGCCTGCATGCGGACTGCTGGACCCTGGATGAAAAGAATGATAGGCATTTTTCAAAACTTACAAAAAGTGCAAATCATGCCAGCATAATTAACCATAATTGTGTGTGTACCGACGTGTTTTAACGTTGATTTCTGATGGAACAGTTTTCAAATAGAACACAAAGCAAATATCTTGTTTAGGTTTGCTAAGTATAACAAGAAATTGAACTGTCTATGAGGGAAAGTCATTTGACATTTTTCAAATGGGTCAGTGCCACATTCCAGTGGAGGAACGGTTCACTAGTAGGACACTTTGGCGAGCCGTGCTGCCCAGGGCGGCACCGAGCACCGAGTACAGACGCTGCTATACTTACTCATTAGTTATGTTCCAAACGGCCGTTCATAACTCGAAATGTTCGTAAGTCATTATTCAACATCATTTTAAGGGTATAATAATAGTAATGATTAATACTTTATTCCCATGGGGAAATTGTCTTTACGGCTCCTTCAGCTTGCTCTTTGTAGAGTAAGTTATCCGCAAAGGGCAGCCATCCGCAGACCTGCAGCTGTGCTGAGGCTGGAAGGAACCGGCAACCTTCTGATTACAGGCACACAGGTTTAGCCCGCTGAGCCACACGCTGCTCCTTATGCAAATACAAATAACTAGGGTGCTGGGAGTTCACACGCTATGCTGCTGCGCGGTGGGAGTAGCGGCCAGGAGTTGAACTAGGCAAAACTGGCACGCAGAAAGAAGAAATTGATGTTGTGGACAGGAAACGGGAGCCCAAGGAACACAATATGGACTTACTGTCCTCTTTGTTCGTATGTCTGAAAGTTGATAGTTCGTAAATGGAGGAGTGTCTGTACTCACATCCCCCGTCACCCCATACTGCAGGTTGCCAAAGCTCGCCTCGGTCCTCTCCACACTGCCTCCACTCAGCATCCCCTTCTTTTGCAGGTAAACCACGGTCCCAGTGCCAAGGGCCACGAACAGCAGCAGGACGAGCACTGATGCCACAATGGGCCCCTGTTTTTCAAAGTTGCGGGAAGCTGTTCGGGGGTGGGGTGATTCACAAATATGACATTGGTTCAAAACCTGGACTAGTGACCCAATGGCTTTTAGTGCTTCACCTGACTGAAGCAACCAGCTGTATAACTGAGTGAAACATGTGCAGATAAGAGAAGTTACCATGTGAACGTTATCTCCTTAATTACAGGAGGTGCATGTTTAAAAACATTGGATTGCAATAAAAACAAAAACGCAATGTCATTGTGAAAAGTTAATAAACCCAGTGATCTCCACTGAAAAATACCCTTAATACCCTTAAACAAGGCCATTAAAGAGAAGTAAAAATAGGTAAAGCAGCTTCGATAGTCTGCAGACAGATACTGATGGATCCAACCAGTCACACCTTGTGAGTCCTCCTTTTGGCCACTGCAGTCGACACCCACGCGGTACTCGATGTCGTCTAGGGCCACAAAACCATCACTGCCGCTGATCCCCTCAAACACAATCTGTTGATACAAGTAATCCACTTTATGACCTAGTTTCCATCCATCCGACGGACGGCGGTCTGTCTGAAGGGGCTACTCACCTGAAATTCAACTGTGGAGGAGATGTTTATGTCACAGCGCCTCCAAGTCTCACCAACTTCACCCAGGGTCAGCAGCTTGATGAGCAGGTCCCCAGTCCGCCTCCACACACGGAGCTTGGCGTCGCCTGATAAGCATTAGCATTAGCAGTCCAGCCTTTACGTTAGCATTAGCGGTCATGCTTTTGAGTTGGCATTAGCATTAGCAGTCCAGCCTTTAACTTAGCATTAGCATCAGTATCATCATTTTAGCAAATATGCAACTCATACAGCTGGCAGGTCTACTGTGACACATGACTATCCTACTGTGAACTGGCTCCCAGACCACCACGACACAAAGAACTTGACATCACATGATAGACTTTAACATTAGTGATCTTTTTATGTTAACGGTTTAGGCGGACTGTTATGGGTAAAGGTTAGGGGGTTCCTTTTTTTGGCTGTCATTTTTGTCATTCTGTCCTTTTGTAAGAAGAAGATAAACAATGGAAAGTAATGGCTAGGCTTACTGGAGGGGGGCCGGTGCACCCAAAAGCGCAGGCAGTTGGCTGAGGCTGGGGGCAGATGAGGGCTGAGCAGCGAAGCGTTCTGGCCCGCAGTGCCCCGGGGGCTGCTGGGAAGGAACAGGAAGTGACCTGTGGAGACACAATGGCACAAATAAGAGAATAAACAAAACTGCCCTTAAGTCATATAATTCATTCAAATAGACTGGAATCATCGGTTATGACAATCAAGAGGACAAGGACTTTAATTTTGCCTAGAATACACATAAAACGACATAAATGCAGTGAATAATAAAAATAAGCATGGACTTGTATACGATTTACAAATGTCTCAGAATTCCCTCCAGTTATGTCCTGCATGTGTAATCATTACAGTTGCTTCGCACATTCCGGAAAGCACAGAAGGCGAGGCAGATGGTCACCTCGCTCTGTCTCCAGCGAATGGTCATAGGGCGGGGTGGGATACTGGGTCTCTGCGGCAGAGCTGCTCAGCTCCCAGTCCAGAAGGTCCAGGGCTGGGTTCTCAGTGTTGGCCCAGCCACAAAGACCATTCTCCAGATTACACTTTGCATCTGTGAACACACAAACACGCACACATACACACACAAGTGTGCACACACATACACACACACGCACGTGCACACACACACACACACACAGTTAGTCTACACATAGTACAGGAAAACTTTAAAACTTACTTGTTTTTCATGAATGACTGTATTCATGGTAAATATGCTGCTAAACATATGAGATAAACATAGTTCACCTAATGTGCTTCCGGCTGAAAAAATCAGGTATGAACTCCTCAGTTGTCACTTGTTTTTATGTTGCGTAAATACATACGTTTATAAAGAAAAGTGAGGACTCAATAGATCAAGCAGACTTGCACGCATGGAGGGCTTTTTTCTTAAAGACACAGAAACAGGGCCCTTTTTGGTTTCAGGGTTTTGCATCCGTAACCACTCCTGGTGATGCCAAATCCTCTGGCGTCATTTAAAACTGGTGCATACGATTAAATACGCTGGTTCTGGACCAGCTTTGCTCTGGGACCGAAGTCAATGAGAGCACCAGGTCGATTCCCTATTAGCTGGATTTCATGCTAACCAAACGAGACTGCGCTAGATGTGCTTTTTTCCCCTCCTCCAAAATCAGACCTGGACTGGGGCAGCCGTAAGGAGTGAAGCTGATGTCATCAACAGCAATGCGAGCCTCTGTGCCGCCTGCTCCCTTCGCCTCGATCACCAGCTAAAGAGGGCACAATGTTTCCCATTGGTTAGCAATTTAACTATACTGCATGGAGGCATCAGGGAGATCGACACCTTCTGGGTCCCCATTTTAAATAAGCACCTGCCAGGGTCCAGTGCTGCTGATGCTGCAGTTGCCATGACGCCAGAAATCTCCCGGACTCACGTTCTGAGAGAACACCTTCACTAGATCCCCTTCAAGTGGTTTCATATAGATGCTCAGGATGCCTGTCGTGCGAATGCACACCGTGTGACCACACAGTGAAAGGTCAGCGTGTCAGACAGCACAGCGTGAGCACAGGAGCTCAAGGTGCTGATGAGGCAGAATGACCAAGTTTCTGTATCACAGGTTGTTATAAACTGTCAGCAACAAATAATAAGTATGACAACATAAGCTGCTTTTTTGTTTGGTTTTAAGCTATAGGCGTGGGCACGCTGCCTTAGAATATTCTGACACTGCATTACCACCAATAACCAGAGGGGGGTGCTGAAGCACCATTAGTGCCCCTACTGTGGAGCACTTCCAGCTCTGATGAGTATAAGAAAACGGTCTACGATGTGACACTAGAATTTAGAATTTAGTGATTAACTGTCGTTGTTGACACACCGCAGCACACAGTGCACAACAACAAAACGTGTCACAAAATGAAAGGAAGCAATACGCATGGGGTATCGGACTGAGGGAGTCTGAGTGACATTCTGGTGATCAGTGGTTATAGTTGATACATCACAGCACAACAATGAAATGTGTTCTCTGCATTCAGCCCATATGTGCCAATGTGACATAGTAGGGGGCAGCTAATTCAGCGCCCCAGGGAACAGAACTTGGGGGCCGTACCTTGCTCAGGGTACCTCAGTCGTGCCTTACTGGTCGGGGATTCGATTCTGCAATCTTCCAATTACAAGCACGCATCCCTAGCCACTAAACCACCACTGCCCACATAGCACTACCTCCTGTGCCACCGTCTTCCCCAGGACTAAGGAAAGGTATCACAAGGACACAAACACAGCACACACACTTACACACTCTCGGTGAAGAAGCCAATCCTGAGCAAAAACATCATGTCACGGTTCCAGCAACAGACAGACAACTTTGCATAATATTAGTTTGCCCATAACCTTTACCTGGTCGGGTTCCAATAATGTAATACCAGAATCCAACACATTCGGTAAAGGGGGCACTATTTCGCACTGGAGAGGTGAGCAGCGTCACTTCCCCCAAATGAAGGACTTCCCGGCTAGTGTCCGCAATCATGTAGTAACCTAGGAGACAGGGTGAGGGAGATAACATACTGAGATGGACTGTAGGAGATGTGAGGCCTGTGTATTTGTATGTTTGTTACTGCTACCAAAGGATGAACAATAGAATGTGTTCTGACCTTTTCCGGTCTCTAGGCTATGATCAGTGGTTGGTGCAGGCTGCACCCCTCCGTAGGCCCGGTTCTGATGGACCCAATGGGCCGCACCGAGGGATGTGTAGCCACACATGGTGCCTTCAAAGGAACATCTGGATGGGGCCGTGCAAGGACGATTCATAACAGCCACGTCGTCAATCGCCATTCTCCCATCGAACCCGGAACGCAGAGCCTCAAACACCAGCTGGGGAATTCAAATGGCCACATGAAGATATTCTAGAATTTCATGGAATGGGAGTGATGTTCTAGAATCTGAATCAAAAGGAGATTATTGATTTGTACACAATCGCTGTCAGTACCAAAGAATGCTAGAGAGAAAATTAATGATGTGATGTAAAACCAGTGCAGTGGTGGCACCTGGAAGCCAGTGTTCTGCTGAGGGATCGGGCATAGGCCTTGATGCCAGATGTTGCCATGGGAACCACTGCTCGTCCAGTGGAGGACCTCAGAGCCATCAGGATAGCGAACCTTCACGTTCAGAGTGCCTGGAAGAGAATGATAGCCTTGGACATAAATTCCATGTTGATACTGCCAAACTCGCGCCCCACATACAGTTTCACACTATCAGCACTGGGTGCATATCTAAAAAAGAACCGCAGGTTGGAGGAGATAAGACAACCCATCTCGATGCATTTATAACCCTAATAAATTATACAATAGGCACACAGGTAGTGAAGATCAGACCAAAGGTATATTATGGGAGGGTGCAGAAGTGATGATGTCAGAGACTGACAACAATACAGTTAAAAACGTGGTGCCAGTGTTTTGTTTATGACAGTAAAACACGATACTAAAAATGTCCTTGGATGGGTTGTATAATTTCGAACGGCGTTTCCCAACCCGGTGTTCAGGGACACCCAGATAGTCCATCTTTTTCCCCCCTCCCAGCCCCAAAATGTGGACTCTCTGGGGGTCCTTGAGGACCAGGCTGGTAAACACTGATTTCCAACAGAAAATGAATGAAGTGCTATCATGAGGTAATGAATCATGTCCCAGCTAACAATTTAAATTTCAAGCACATTCTTTAATTATTTAAACTCCAGTTTTCCGCAGCTTCCAAAAACAGTGTTTAAGTGAATGAGAATGTCCTGTCAGTATGTCCAGCACCACAAAAGGGACCATAATATGCATGAACTAGACAGGAACATTATTGCAATGCTTCTTGTTTAGTCTTTGGTCTATACATATATGGTCCCACCTGTTTGAGGGCCGTATAGCTTGTAGTAGAAGGAGACGCAGAACTCTGTAGAGGTGTAGAGCTGGGGGAGCGAAATGAGGCGAGCTGACAGTCCCCGCAGGGTTGGGTTCCACACATCGACAACCAGACTTCTCCCTGCGGCAACAGATGTCATTTATTGGCCATCATTCATCACCCCACCCTTTCCAACGAATGTAAAACACCGTTAATCCAACTGGCTGATTTACATTTTGACGCAGCTTATGTTGTCATACTTAGGAATGATTTGCATTGTTTTACCGATTCCAATGGTGTGGTCCATTCCAGAGACGGGGGTCCAATCAAAATTGTCCATTTGGTCCTGGTACCAGCCACAAAGGTTTTCCTCAAAATTACAAGATAGGTCTGCACGGATTAAAAAAACAGGAAAGAAAAGTACTTGTGCAAATGTTATCAAAACACCAAAATGAGGTAGAGAAGAACAACGGCCTTTGGCAGACAGCTTTCCAGAGTAATGACCTATAGAGGTAGTATGGGTTCCTCTGTGACCTAACGAGCTGAGTCCGCGGCCTGAGGGCTAATCAAAACTTTTCTTGGATTCATGCATCTGCAGGGGTGACAGGGTTCGAGCACACGAGCAAGATAATTATCCACTCGCTCACCGCTGTTGGTGGCTGGAAAGTATTCTGGGTGACAATCCACATATCGCACGTCCTTCACTGCTATCCCGGTGCTGTTGTGGATGTTCCTAGCAAGGCCTCCCAGTTCCAGCTAAGGTATGGTGAAGGGAAATGAGGTGTATTTGTATGAGGGGGTCATGGAGGATTGGATGTTCTCAGGATCTTAACAAACTGAAACACAGGCCCTGCTAATGCTGCACCTGGAAGCGATGGTTCCGAGCTCCAACATAGATCTCCCCCTCCACCCATCTGCCCGGGGCTCCATCTGTCATTCCTATGAATTTCCACAGCTGGGCCTGTGTACCCTGCACCTTGTCTATTATGCTGAGTGACAACTCACCTGTAGGGGGAGATGAAAGAGAAAGAGTGAGATAGAATGGGGACGTTATGCATGGGGTATCAGACTGAGGGAGTCTGAATAACATGGGGTCTGTGTATCAGACTCAGAGAGTTTGAGTAACATGGGGTCTGTGTATCAAACTGAGGGAGTCTGTGTGACATTCTGGTGATCAGTAGTCATTGTTGACACATCACTGCACAACAACGAAATATGTCCTCTGCATTTAGCCCATATGCGACAATGTGACATAGCAGGGGGCAGCTAATTCAGCACCCGGGGAGCAGTGCTTGGGGGCAGTACCTTGCTCAGGGTACCTCAGTGGTGCCTTACTGGTTGGGGATTCAAACCAGCAATCTTTCAATTACAAATTGCGCATCCCCAACCATTAAGCCACCCCTGCCCACAGAGAGACAGGTTGAGAGAGTTTGACTGACATGGAGTCTGTGTAACAGACTGAGGGAGTCCGAGTAACAGGCTGAGGAAGTTTATGTAGCAATCTGAGAAATTAAGGGGATTTGATTAGTAAATTCAGGGAGTAGTTACTGAGAATCTAGAGGGACAGGGACACAGCACCCATATCAGTCAGGCTGTATGACCAGCGGAGTCTGCAGGCAGCCCCCGATGGCCCCAGGGCAGGAGTGCGGGCCTGAGCCGCTGTGAGCTGCTGGCCTGGGGCCTCCGTCACGTGGAGGTACTCCACTGCGGAGAGAGATAAAGTGCAGACAGTTACAGGGGAACATGGGCATGGCTGTTCCTCCCACACACACACACACACACACACAAGTTGGTCTACCTATCTAAATGGGGACTGTCCATTCATTTCTATGGGAATAACCCTAATCCCAGTCACGACACCCTTAACCTCTACCCACCCCTAACCTTAACCATAAGTAACCAAGCCATATACAAGACTTTTGGTATTTTTACTTTTTTGATTGTACTCACAGATGTTTATAAAACTGAGGTTATCCAAATAGGGACCTCAAATGATGTTCTCAAAAAGTAGGTATATTTCAGGTTTTACTACACTTTGGGGACAATTTGGTCCTCAACTGTGATCTATGCAAACCCATACACACACACACACACACACACACGCATACAGACCCACACACACACAAGTGCACATTGCAGATTTCTTAATACAACATTACCCATAAAGCTGCCATTGTCTTTCTGATATAGCGCCCATCCCTGTCCTCCCAAACTGGCATCAGTCCAGCCTGTGCTCCCACCGGGAAAGGAGAAGTCTCCTGTGGAAACAACACAATGATGATTTTATATTTTATATATTATATTTATGTGTTCAAGAAATATTTCACAGCTGCATAATACAAAATATCTCTCTCGCTCTCTCTCTCTCTCTCTCTCTCTCCTTCTCTCCCTCTCTCTCTTTATCGCTCTCTCTCTCTCTCATACACACACACACACAATTGTATCCAATATCTTTGTTGGGACTCTCCATTCATTAATGACTCTAATTCTAACTCCTACCCAGCCCAAAGCATAGGTAGCCTAACAAAATACTGTAAAGTCTTTTGGCGTTTTTAATTATTTTTTTTTAATTGTCTAAGTTTTTTAAAAAAATAATATTAAGGGTGTCCTTCTGGGGACCAAAAAACTGTCCCCATATTGTAGGGAAATCTGGTCCCTACAATGCAATAATTATAAGCACACACACACACACACACACATACACACACACGCACACGTAAAGAGACAGACTAACCACAGCTGCTTTCATCCTCCGCGCTGTCACAGTCACTCCTAAAGTCGCACAGCTTGCTGTTCTCGGTACAGGGGTGTTTCGGAGAATCGGGGTGGCCAGCACTTGGAGATGTCTCTGGAGAAGGGCGACCAGGGGACAGCAGGGCTCAGGGGGAATCAAAATTGGGATTAGGAGATAAAAGGTCTCATCCTTTACAGCAAGAGTCGCTCACCATTGTTTCTGCGGCAGCCTGGGGACATGATGATGTCATCTATAGCGATGCCTCCATAGTCGCTATCCCTAATTGCTCCTACAAACAAGATCTGGGGGGGGGGAAAGACATCCATCCATCTTCTGTACCTGTCCAGGATGGGGCGCCAACCCATCACAGGGTACAAGCAGTCATACCTATGGGCACTTTATAGACAGCACAGGGAGAAGATGCCAACCCCACACATAAGGAGACATGGAAGAGACTTAAACGCCAGTCACCAAGGTGTGAGGCAGCAGTGCTAACCACTGCACCACCATGCTGTGAAACCAAAGATACAATAAATAGATGTAGTTCACAGGCATGAAGACTGTGTCCTTCAGTACAGCATGGGGACTGAGTCCGTCGGTAACGCAGTGGGACACTTGACTGAGCGATGGCCACACTCCCCCTCTGCATTTACCAGCAGTTTACCTGGAAGCTGCTATTCATGACAAAGTCCACCTCTGCCTTCACCCACACATCTCCCAGCTCCCCTCCTCGCTCCCACACAGGGTACATGGCCCCACTGGTCACCACCAGAATCGACAGGCCCCCAGATCTGGGGCCAAACTGGTGGGTGTACAGGGTCATCTGTGGGGAGACAGATGCATTATGGGAGCTGTAGGACCAAAAAGAAAGGTACTGGTCTTCTGGCCATAGCAGCTGATACACAAACCTCCTAAATAGCTGATACAGGTTTTATAGCTCTAGAACAATAAATTCATATTTTTCAGATTACCTGCATATTACACCTGCAGTTGTTCAGAAGTTAACAGCTTCCTACCTGGCATGGATGAGTGGAATTTGTTGGGTCAAAAACAGGACTTTGAAAGGATGACCAATCAGCCTTCAGTGGCTGTCCATTGGCCGGTTTACTGAGATACAGGAAGTGACCTGGTGAGATATCAGCAAAGAACAGCTAATCAAATCAAAGCTATTCATGTATCATTAGCATGATCAACTGCTTGTAGGCCGTGCGGGAACAGGCGAGGAGCCCCAATACCCCTCTCCGAGTTTGTGGTGTGGTCTCGGCCTGGTCCAGCCTTTGGGTTCTTGGGTTCCGAGAGCTCCAGCTGACTGGTCCACTGGAATTTAAGGGTGGAAAACGTTCGCAGGTCCGCCCAGTCACATAAATCCATCTCAAAGTCGCATCTCCAGTGTCCCTCTATTAAATTAGAGACAAAGCACTACATTTCCCATACACCCCCATCACAGGAATGGTGGAGCAACTGGATAACAAGGTTCCGTTTTACTGGGTAACTGGTTCCTACAGACCAGGTTATATCATGTTTTACTGTAACACAGTAAATAAAGTTTATAGACAGACACATTAGATAGATGGATGGATGGATGGATGGATGGATGGATGGATGGATGGATGGATAGATAGATAGATAGATGGATAGATGGATAGATGGATGGATGGATGGATGGATGGATGGATGGATGGAGTTTCAATTCAACACATCAGTACCTCCCTATTCACCAGAAACATATATGCTGTTTCCAGAATCTGTTTCTTTGTTTGATTGTTTGTTGTCACGAAGCCCCCAGCAGCCCCCCCTCACCGCAGAAGGCCTCATCACTGCCGTCTCCACAGTCGTCGGTGCCGTCGCACACCTGCGCCGCCTCCACGCAGCCGAGGTGCCCACACTTCAGCGAGTTTATGCCACACTCTTTTTCTGGTGCTGTGGGACACAAAGAGGGAGGGGGGTCCAGCTTATTCTCACACACTGTCACAGTGTCTCACTTTAAAGTGATGATCAGCTACAAACCAAAAACTATGTTTAATCTGAATATTACAATTTATTCTGGATTGCGGGAAGAACTGAATCCGCAGCCTGCAGGCGGGAGGCCCTGCAAGTCTGCCCTCATTAGCATATTTGTTTGTTTTTTTTTTGTTTTTTTTTTTTTATTAAATTCCCTCCACCACCCCCCCTCTGCGGAGGACTACTTTATTTGTATTTATTTATAA
>JAODKE010000125.1:7319829-7333633 GCA_026779605.1 Mormyrus hasselquistii
ATCTTAAGTATAATAGTGTTCATATATGATAGAAAAATGAGCCCATGGTGTTGAGATGCCAGGAAATTTGCATAATAAATAAAATACATAACAATATGAATATACTATACAAAATATACAACCAAGAAGCATAAACAGTACATGAACCATCAGAGAGGACCTTCAAAGGAAAATGCTGTGCAGAATGCCCTTTAGTGTGGGGGTGGCGAGGCTGGGGGGGGGGTTAGGTTCAGCTACACTGTGCCTTATTGACAGCAAACTGAAACAGTGATAGGAAAAATAAATAGGGCAGGATGCTTGGTTCCCCAGCCAGCTGGAGGAGGGCCAACAGGAATCACAACCAGGTGACTCAATTAGCCAACACCCGTGGGAAATCTTGGTTGCCATGAGGCGATGTCCAGCACTACCGTTTGCCGCTGGCACAGCTCTGATTCCTGGCAGCGGCGCCGATACAAGCCCACAAAGACACCCGTCATCTTCATAAAAAAAAAAAAATCAATGGAATTCAGCTGCAGCCCAAAGGGGTTTTAGGCAGAGGAAATATTGGAAGGCATGTAACAGCACATGTTGGTCATGTTTGCAGGCTAGGAATATGCCAGAAGCTCAGCACATGTCGACACTGAATGCCGTGGGACACATGGAGGCACACCCACTCACAAGAAATATTACCTGAGTCATGCTAGAATGGCAAGTTGATTTAATTTCCTCCAGGTAAAAACTCATTTGGTGAAATGTTCTTGAACTTGTACATTGAACCTGCCTTGGAAATGAAAATGGGAAAATGAGACAGTATCAGTTGATTTTGCATTCAATGCCCAAACCAATGGTTTTGTGTCTTTTATGCAAAAGAGTGGTGAACGTTTGAATGATTTGTAATGTTCAGACAATGAAACAGCAAACCCTAGGGGCTGGGAGGGGGGTGGTGGTGGTGGGTGGGTTTAATATTTGCATAGGCCACTCTTGGCCTTGCACACTGGAAACTCACACACAAACACCATGAGACTCCATGTAAGAGATGCACCAGAGTTGTCATTTAAAAGATCAACATTGGAAAACATGTCACTGCTCGAACATCCTTCTGTAGTTATGTGGAGAAACAGTATGCAAAAGCTCCATTACAGACACACGCACACAACTACATTTAGTCACACTTGTCTCTCAAGGTGACCTTATTTGCAACACCCAGCTTAGTTAATGCTTTCATCTCCTAAACGTCTCCTAATCCACCTGGTGTATTGCATAACCTGGTGCTTTCTTGTTGATGTTACACTTTGTTATACTGTGTGTCTATAGCAGAATAGGGATCTTGGGTGAATTTTATCAACACAATAAGAGATGTCAAGTGAGTTATTTAGGTAACTATGGTGACTTGAAGGGAACAACACTTAATGGACACAGCTTTGAATTTCACCAGCAATTTCCCAGCTTAAAATAAAAACTTAGAAATCATCAGGATCCTGAGTCAATGATAACTTTAATGTGTTCCCATCTACTACAATTAATAAACAGTGATACATACATTCCATTTATACCACAAAATGGTTACACTGTACCCAACATTCTCCCAGTATATATCCTGGGTTGCTCAGCTTGACCCCTCTAGCAAAGGAGCCCACTGTCTGAAACATTGGAGTTCGTGGAAAATTGCAGTTTTTGTCTCCCTCTTGTGGCAACACTTTTTCAACAGTCATCAATCAGTACGCAGCTGTCTGAGGCCCTTCAGGCCCAAAAAAACACTGAAGTACATTTTTGTAGATTTTAATAATATAATAATATAAGATCAAGCTGCTGGGAATCACTCTCCAACATTGTGACTTTAGATAGCAGTAGGTCTGAATTTGAATCCGGCAGATGTTTTAGGCTGATCTGCCCTCCCTGCAGGACATTGATCTCAGATGATCCACAACCAAACCAGCCAAAATCAGCAGGGACACATCCCACACCAACAACCACCTCAGCACCAGACTGCGCTTCTGCTGTGTTTCAGTGAGAACAGATGCTGAGAAGGAGCTTCTACACTCAAGCCATCAGAATACGCATCAGCCGTTACAGCTTAACCCCCCCCCTACTCATGCACCACACAATATATTTGTACTTTATCATGTGATTGAGGAAAATCACATGTTGTTCTTCTTAAGGTTTATCCCATGATTTTCAAGGCTGGTCTCCTCTGGTTCCACCGCTGAAATGCCCCCCCCCCCCATTAAGAACTATGCTAATATTTCTCTTCTTCATATTCCACCTGCATCTCCCTTTTTTGTCCCTTTTTCCATCAAATTTTTCAAACTGTTCCCATTCAATCAATCTTCAACATAGAACATCTAAACTTGCTGAAGATATCCAGTGTGCAGCTCAAAAAGTATTCACATGACTTTAATCTGTTTAAACATCTGCAAAGGTTTGGTGTGTTTATACCTGCAACATGACGGACGTTGTTAAGCTTAGGGTTGTCAGTCTTCACTGGACATTATGTCTTGGGTTTGTGTCACCTGGTAAAAATCACTGCCCCCCCACACACACACACACTGATAAATGTCTGCTGGTGTTCCTATAAGGAACAGAAAGTTATTCTGGAGTAACCAGAGATGTGTAACAAACTAGTAAGGGCATTTCCTGAAGAAAATGCCATGCACAGCCATTGAGTCTGTATACAAAGTATGATTATTCTAATTTTAAAATCATGAGAGTAATAAAAGTAGTGGATTTGTATGGAGGGATGAATAAAAGAACCAGAATCAGCTTTATTGGCCAAATAGGTTTTCACATACAAAGAATTTGTCTCCGTTTTTTCCCTTGCTCTCTTCCCCTCTTCTCCTTTGCTTGTCTGTGTGAAAGCTGTACGGAAACTGCTATCTCTGCCTAGGTCTGCTCTACTGAGCTTCCAGTCACGGAGTTCAGAACGGCAAGTGGCTGACAGAGAGACTGTGTTCGGAAATAGTACGATGTGAGCTTGGATTTAGATGGTAAGGCTGTGAACTAAATGCCGAGATCCATCCGCTGAGTAATTTTAAGGTAAAATGAAATTACAGCCCTACACAGAACTATTTTTCCTTTACATGTAGCTGGCATGGGTCATTACTCGATGTATAGCTTTTCTTTAAACCATGTATTAAGTTCTTGTTTACAAAAAAGCATTTCATGTTTCAAATGCCGGATCAGATTTGTGGTCATTCGCTGTGGTTCCTTTGCGATTAACTTTTCCCTTGCATGCATTACCGATTTCAATCTTAACGTCCTGTTCACAGCCTTCGTAATACTTCCATACAAATTAAATTCTGGGAGACGATTCCAATGCAGCTTGTGTGCATGAAGCGTACATGTCCATAACATAAATCGGCCGGTCGACCGGTGCGTCTCTAATAACAAGATTATTTAACTAGCAATGTAATGTTGCAGTTTGTTTTAAGTGGGACATTGTTAATAAATATTTAATATGAGTAATTGATTTAAAATGCAAGAACAACAACTAGGATAAACCACATTCAAAATCAATAAACAGAACATTTCACAAATTAGTTCCTTCAGCAGCCCTGCAGGTTCTACACGGTGGGTGCACCGCAGCTTTCCATGGTTCCGCTTCTGAAATAAAATCTCTGCAGCCGCCTGAGGGAGTGGCTAGACTGGCGGCCGTGGCCACCCCAGGTGACCGTTTGGTGGCGCTCTTCGTTTTGTATTTATTATATATTTATTATATTGTTACTATTTATGTATTTATTGCCTTGCATGTGACAAATAAAACCTTTGAATCCCTGAAGTTCCAAAACTAAATCTCTGTGCTGCTCAGGCACTTCCAGCACTGTGCTTTGGTTACGGAGGAGAAGAAGCTGGCCAGGAACACCTGGAAAGACCTTATCCCTACACCAGATATTACAAGAGCCCTTTCATACAGGTTACATGTCAAAGGAACTTTGATCTCCTCACATGGATTGGTGGGTTGTGGCACTACTCCAGTAAATGACACAAAGACAGACCATTAGAATGGGTAGCAAAAGATGCCCTATAAGCTGAAGGAGCTTGAGGTTCTCAGTCTCCTTGGGACCAATAGTAGAACATATGCTTCCAAATGAGCAAATGCTCATTAGCAGATTCTTTATACCCTCGGAGGAAATGACACTGCAGAAGTACATTAGGAAGGTGACTCAGCACCTTTTTCTGTATTGTTTTTAGAAATCTTAATGAACTTTCCAGGAACCTCAAACCTCAAGTAGCTCCAGAGTTGTGTATTTCTGGGGGATGCAGGATTAAAGTGGCAGGTAACTCACCGGACGGGTCTCAGCATTTACTTCAGTGTTTTTATAAAGCTGTTCTGGTAACAGCCTTACCGTCTAAATCCAAGCTCACATCGTACCATTTCAGAACACAGTCTCTGTCTGTCACTTGCTGTTCTGAACTGTTCTCATGACACTATGACTGGAAGCTCAGTAGAGCAGCCCTAGGCAGAGATGGTCGTTTTCTTACAGCTGTCACACAGATATGCAGACAAGAGAAGAGGGGCAGAGACACTGGGGGGTGGGGGGGGGAATGTTATAAAGTTTTTAGTTCTTTAAGCGCAGGTACTGGAATGTGCAATGCCGACTTCACTAAGTTTGGTGTATTTTACTCGTTCTTAGTTACACGGGTCTTTTGTTTCAGTGTAATAAGATCAGAGAGAATGAGGAAATGTGAGTCATCTTCAGCTCTATGCTGTGAGCTGACTTTATTTGGATTATTTTATTTTTTCACCACATGATGGTATTACAATGATTTTGTCACTTAGTACATAACACAGCAGTAAATAAGGCATGGTTTATATTTATACACACACATATACAGCGTTAAGAAAAAACAAAATAATTTTACTTATTACTTTCTTGAGTTTGTACATACAATATTCAACTACAATAAGCAGGAACACTGGATTATATATTATCTTTTTTTTTTTTTTTTAAATGAATAGATGATGTGCCTAAATTCATTCCGAGATCAACAGAATAATTACACATGACTCTACTACACCAAGCACCATACATTACAGAAAAATGCCCATTAAAATACATCCTGAATCTTTGAAGAAACACGCAAACAACATGAAGAGGAATCAGATGTCAGTTCTTATAACTCACAGTTATGATTCCTGAGCTATGAGACGCATTACAAGGTTCACTGGACCTGAGTAAGTCCTACAAAACTCAAAGTAATATATTGCATCAAGCTAAGGGCATGAATTTGGGTATGGACAGTAAAGACGTGTCCCTGTCAATACCGTGAGAGTACCCTATGTGTTTAGGGGGTTTTGGGGCTAATTTGGTCCATACCGATGTTGAAACCAAACCTATAAAGCAAAATAAAGGATTTACCAAGCAGAAAGGAGCACTTGCTACCAATAATCAGTCAGGATACAATCAAAGATCAGTACGCTTTGTTTCCCAACAGCTTTGCACTGAGAACGTACAGTAGTGGCTTGTAGGAAGCCCTCTACCCTGGGGGCAAGACTGCAGGAGGCTTGGACTCGTCTAGCAACCTCCTCTGCACCTGCGCAGACGTGCAGTCCGCCCTGTGCCTTCATAGTGAATGCAGTCAGTGCAGCCTCTTTGGTATGACCTGTGAGAAGGAGACATCTCCATCTCTCACCCCCCCCCCCCAAGCCCCCCACTCCCTGACAGTATTCTTCACTTCAGTTGAGCTCCTCTCTGTCATAGGCCCCCAGCCCTCCAAACCGGGGGACGGCAGGCTGTTCCTCTCGACAGAGGCCCCAGACGAAGATGCACTGATAGTTCCAGAGCAGCAGCAGCACACCAACACACACAAGCAGCAGCACACTGGTGACCAGTAAGAGGTACTGGCCGCACCCCGTGACAGCCCTGCTCTGCTGGCGTCCCGCTGGGGCTCTGGAGGTGCGCAAATACAGCAAGCATCGCTTCAGCCAGGAACCTGGCGACGGAGGCAAAGAAGGATCCCTGGAGAGTTCGACATCCAAGCACTTCTCGTGTTCATTCATCTCGGGGGAGCCGTTGGCAGGGAATTCTGTTTTTGCTTAACAAACTGCAGCAGGAGACAAAACGAAGCAAAAAAAAAAATAATGCACAAAAACGTGCACATAAATATGCATCCACAGAAACACTTATATCTCAGTAGGAAATACTTATAATAAAAAGTGACACTGCAGTATCTATTCATTCTGCTTATTATTTTTTGGTTTTAATGCCGGAATATGTTGAGAGCTAGCTTTTGTCCTTACGTCATTTCACGTATAATTTACAACAAACATTACACATACGTATGTGTGCGGGTGTGTGTGTGTGTGTGTGTATGTATGTGTGTGTGTATGAATATTCGAGTGTTCGAGTCTTTAGAATCAAGAAAAAAGTTTTAGCAGATAAAACTGTAGGTTCCTTTATCGTCAGACTACAAATCCTGAAGTCGACACATCGTCATATATGGATACCTTAACAGCAACAACAATCGTATAATAATCGCTGATAAAGTAAAACCTCATCCAAGCGGTATGACTGCAAAAGTGTGTTCCATTGTATACTTACCTTTTCGTAATGATAAAGTGTTATTTAACTAACAGAACCTGTCACAAACCTGCATGCAACAGGACGCAGACTTTGCAAGGAGACGCACCTGGGAGGTTCCTTGGATCTTGGATCGATCAGGGTCCAGCAGGGAGTCCCGTTCGAATCATGCTCGTAATATTTATAAAGTCCGGTCTAAAATAGTAAAACGCCGCAGAATGACAAGCGTGCCCGTCACATTTATCCTTCAGATATTTTCCCGGCGGGTTGCCAGCTAAGCTTACCGGTGCGTGCAGTTGGCAGCCAGGAGCTCAGATTTACCAGCGCAGCAGAAACGGCTCGGCGCCCGCTTAACTTTCAAAGTAACTTTAACGGAGTACTCGCACTTTTTCCTGTCAAGTCGGGTGCAGGAAGCGGAAGATGTGTCTGATTAATACTGTCATTAAAGCGGCAATTAGTGAAGGACGTGCACGATGACACGTTCAGCTCTTTGGTTGTTTTCTTTCGATGCTATATTTAGGCATGAGCAAAGTTTAAGGGAAAACGGTTCATTTCACTGTTATTGATCAATTCCCCTCGTAACATGCTTTGTGCCCATTTGCCGATATCTGCTACGGATATTTACGGTTAATGGTTTTCTAAGTATATGTATACCATGGTTGGAAATAATATTAATAATTCTGTTGGATATTTTCGAAAAAGCGTTTAAAAGTGAAATTGATAATATTTGAAATGAAAGTACGTTTGACAACACATAACACTGCAAGGTGAGACACTGCCAAATTTAGAAGCACACTCAGTCATGTAATCCAACTCTGCCACTTCCACAGTAAACAGTATTCTACTCACTGGGGGAAAGTTCAATCTAAATACGACATTTCTGGCAGAGTTGGTATAAACTCCTTAACCGTCTATTAACCTACTGCTTACTAGATCACGGAAACTACAAAATTTCTGTCGTTTCTTTGGATATTCATTATTTTTTATAAGCACAACACATATTCATAACTGTCGCCACTGCGCTAATTGTTTTTAGAAAAAAAAAATCGTTCTAATTCAAGAACACTTTAATTATTAAATACATTTTTTTTGAGAAAGGAAAAAAATTGTACTTCTAACTCTGGAAACTTAATTATATTAGACGACTAAGATTAGGAGTCTTTTAGCACAGAATGAAGAACATTTCTAGAATAATTTGGCATCTAGGCTTTTAATGCACAGGACAGAGTCCAGAGTTCCGTGTGTTTCGATATGGTACATTGTTGCCCTACTGCCCTGAAGTTAATCACGTGTTTGAACGTCGTGCATGTTTTGCATACCATACGTGACAAACCTGCTTTTTTCGAGGGGGGTAAACCATGGGTTTTGGGAATCGGACACCTTCGCTACAGTGGCTCTGGTTCATTGGCAGTGTATGTATGATTACGTTATCACAGGGCTGTATTCTAGACGCCCCGCTGGTAAGGTGCACGCAAGGAGCAGGCGAGCGCCTCGTGCTCTGAGGAGCTGTCGCTACAGCGTATCCCTTAAAGCTCCATATTTAACGACCTGATGAGTCGGACTGATGACTAAGAGCTGACTTGTTTTTGTCCTCCAGGAGACTGGGGGAGGGAAACTCATACCATCATCTGAAGGCTGCCCTCGACATTCTGTCACCATGACATGCACCCCCATGGACGACAGCTCTACTGGGTGCTGGTGCCTCATCAGACGAGACAACTCACAAAAAAAAATCATGGTCCCTCTGGGTTTTATCTTCCAAACAACTATTCTGGAAGATAAATCCCCACCTGTTCACCTGGCAGAAATGATTCTGAGGACACTGGGGGCCCAAGGCAAGAAACTCCAGGGGGCCCATCAACGCACCCCCACCTGACACGGTACAAATTATGACCATTATTCTAGCATGGAGCCTAAATTAGAAATATCAACAAAGAGAACTTAATAAACACAATTCCTTTGTTTTCACTTTACTATGAAAAACATAATACACAAATAAAGTAGATGAATCTGTTGTTGCAAAGTATTATGTAACCAGCCCAGCTCTAGGCCCCAGGCGTTTGACTGCCTTGCCTGTCCTCTCCGCATTGCCTCTGCTCAGAGTTTGCTGGTCTTTTTGTGTGTTCTATAATGTTACCATGCCCTGGGGGGGGGGGGGCTGCCGGGCTGCCAGTTGACCTTAGACCCCCAGAGGATTTTTTTCCTCCCTACTGTCACCTCCTACCCGTCATGTCCACCTGACCCTCCTTCCCTACTTGGCCCTAATGACCGACACCTGTTGCTTATTGTACCTTCAAAAGTCTTTGTATAAAAGTGCCTGTTTGTCTCTTCAGTCGCAGTCTCTTCTGTCACGGACACGGGTCATGGTGCAGGTGGGCAAAAGGTGACGATACACTGGCGGCTCCAAGACATGATGCGGCTTATTAAAGAGACTGAATACTCTGGGGAAAACTGCAAAATAAAAACAAACAGGCTAAAACAAACAGGGAAAAATAACCCAAGACACTAATGATAACACACCCTGAGAAGCATAAATAACCACAACTAACTACAAGAAACTACAAGGAAACAAGGTCAGGGAACAAGGCAACATCAGGTGCAGGAACAGGAACAGGAACAGACAAGGGAACAGAACAATCGACACACAGGAACATAGCACAATGACAGATTCAAGAACAGAGCAGACGCAGGCACTTAAATACAAACAGGTAACCAACTAATGGGAGGGCAGGTGTGGCAGGTGCAACAACTACCAAATCAATGAATCAATTAAGATACAGGACAACAGGTGGAATAAATTACAAACACAGGAACTAGGGAACATTGACAAACACTGAGGACAAAACACTAGGAAGGATTAGAAACACAAGCAGAAGCGTTACGGATCCAACACGGAAACATGCAAAGGCAGCCGTAGATATAAATAAACAGGGTTTATTAAGAGGTAACAAATCCAAAGTACAACAACACTAATGACAGGACTATGGAAATGTACTCCAACGTGGACTGAAATATATTGAACTAACAATAGCAACTGGAAACAGCTGGTGAACATGGAGAATCCATACGAGGTTAACGCGAGGGTGTGGTCGACGAAAGGGTAGGACGAACGGAACATTATTCCTCTCCCCCCCAAAATGGCACTGGGAACAGGATGGACACACAGAACAGACACGGACAAGAAGCAGGACAACCATTGACAAACCACCAGGAACGCAGACAGGCACAGGGGCACCAAGAAAGGAGACACCGGGGGAACAACAACAGGAGGAACAAAAGGACCAGGAGTGAACAAAGAAACAGAGGGATGAAGAGCAGACACAGGGGCCTCAAATACAGGTGGCAGGAAGGCAGAGGACAGGGGAAAACGGGGAGCCTGAGGGAACCCCAGCGGGCAAGAGGCGGAGGCCACAGGGGCAGCAGGCAAGCGCTACGTTGGAGCCGAAGGGACCCTCAGTGACGGCGAGGCAGGAGCAGGACGGGATGACGAAGGGGGCGAGGAGGCAAACGGAGAGACAGGCAAAGTAGGCGAGGAGGAAGATGAAAGGGACACTGGGGGATGGGAGGAGGGAACCGCAACTGCGGCAGGTGAAGGCGCGGCCACAGCCGGCCCAGGCATAGGAGACAGATGAACCTGCAGATGACCAATGAGTCGAAGCATGGAAACCCGCAGATGACCAATGAATTGACGGAGGTGGGGCCGAAGAGTCATTGGAGGAGGACCTGCAGGCGACCGCCGAGCAGCGGTTTCAGGAACCACAGGCTACCGCCGAGCAGGAACCAAAGGACCCTCAGGCGCCTATTGAGCCCCAACCGCATGGACCAAGGGCAAGCCAAGGGGCAAGGCGGGCAGGAACCAACACCTGTGAAAGTGACCTCTCCCCCTCCTGGATATGAAGAACCGAGGTCTGCCAGGTGGGGGTAACAGTGCTGGGGTCAGCTCCTTAGAAGCAGGCACAAGCAAATCAGCAACAGGCAGACGCACTTTGGGCACAGGCGAAGCAGCAACAGGCAGACGGGCTTCAGGCACAGGCGAAGCAGCAACAGGCAGACGGGCTGCGGGTGCAGGTGACGCCAGGTCGGCATACCACGGGGAAATAGCGAAGATGGAGACGGCCCCTAGGGAAATGTGCAGCACTTTCCCTCATTGCTTTCCCCACTTCTCTCTCCCCCGAACAGGCGCAGCAAGGTCCGTAAGCTTGCATGGACTGAAAGGACGAAGACTGTAATCATCCCTTGCCTGCTGGATCATGTCCTTAGCTACCCAGCTGGGTTAAATGCAACTGTATCTCCGCTGCAAGGTGCGGGTCTTCGGCAGGGGAGAACCATGTCAAGATCTCCCTTGACCGGCGAGCGACAGCTTGTGCCGCGGGGTCTCCCTTCACCTCGGGCTCCTTGAGCCAGTATTCCACCTCGTCTAAAAAGGGAGGCATCTTCTCTTCGAGTCCTGTCATTCTGCACAGAATGCAAAGGCAGCCGTAGATACAAATAAACAGGGTTTATTATGGGGTAACAAATCCAAAGTATCAGATGGATGCTGACCCTGACTCCTATTGCCTGTGCCATTCCCAGTGTTAGTCTACCCAGTTTGACACCTTGTGGTGCCAGTTTGTTTCCTTGCTCCAGTTTGTTTTATTTGATATAGTCTCTTTAATCCTCCTTGTGACTTATGTCATGACACCTACTTGGAAGTCTTTGGTTCCCCTCCACTACTGTCTTCTGCGATTCGTTCTTTTTCTCTGCTGTTTCATACAGCGTTTCATATAAATGGTATAATAACAGGATGCTACACACTCTTGTCAAGTTTCTTGTGGCAACTCTGTTGCAAAAGGTGCTATACAAAATTAAATTTAATTGAATGTGTCTCCCCAGAAGTACTGCATCATTTAAAACGCAAACATCTATTTAGCATACACTTTTATCCAAAGCAACATATTTTGATTCGGACATTCCCTGTGGCAGTTTAAGTTTTGAACTTTGAACAGTTTGAACCAGCAATCTCCCAATCACAGGCACAGCATCCTAACCCATGAAACCACCCTATATTGCTCTGATCAACTCCATCCATCCATTTTCCATATCCACTCATCTAATCCTCATCCTTCTTAAGTATGTACGCTTCTTCCCCAACAATAAGGTAACAAAGACATCAAGGCCCTCCTGAATAAGAATGTCTTCAGGTCGGGTGACAAGGAAGGGACGAAGGGGGTGTAGTGAGAGCTGTAGTGACGGGAAAGACACACAGGAGGAAAGTGGAGCAGAAGTTCCAGTAGAACAATACCAGAGTGGTGTGGAGGGCCATGAAGATTATCACTGGCCACAAGACCGTTAGCCAGGAGACAAAGAGCAACGCAGATAAAGCCAATGAATTAAATTCAATGAAGATACTCCATGCCCAGATTGCCATGGTGCACCCTGCCTACTCCTACATAGACAAGTCAGGAGGTACTGCGAGGATCATGTTTTTTGATTTCTCAAGTGCCTTCAGTACATTCCAGTCAGTCCTGCTTGGGAGTACACTGTCAGCCAAGAAGATGGAAGCTCCCCCGATGGCATGGATCATGGGCTACATGATCAGAGGTTCATAGTACCTCCATCTTCAGGATGCTGTCCCTGAGAAGGTGCTGAGCCTCACAGGAGCTCCGTAGGGGACAGTCTCATCTCCCTTTCTCTTCATCCTGTACACCACATGGAGTCTTGCCATATGCAGAAATTGTCTTTTAACCCCAGGAAAACTCGTCCTGCTCCTTGGCTTTCGGCTACATTACGCAGCAACCAAAGACAATTGTGGGTAGCAGAAAGGACATGGAAAAAATCTAAACTTGATGCAGATCTGTCTTCCTACCATACTCTGCTAGCTTCGGATGTGACTGCAGCTAAAACTGCCTTTTATAAAGAAAACTGGAGCTATCCTCACATGATCCCCGCAAACTCCATAATATCTTCTTATCACTACTCAACCCTCCAACTCCTCCTGCTCCATCCTCCCTGACTTCTTTAATGAAAAGATTGGCGAAATCTGCCAGACATTCTCCCCCCCCCCCACTACACTTCACACCTAGGATTTCCTTTCCCCCTCACTGACCCAGTTTTCCAGTCTTACGGCTGATGAGATCATGAAAGTTATCTCATCTTCCAATCCTACCACCTGCCCACTGGATCCAATCCCTTCCACATTGCTCCAGACAATCTCTCTGGACCTTCTCCCCTTCATCACCACTATCGTTAATGGCTCCATAACTTCCAGTCATGAACCAACAGCATTCAAAATAGCCAGGGTCATTCCCATCTTGAAAAAACCCACTCTAAATCCCTTGGACACTTGCAACTACCAATCAGTATCGCTTCTTTCCTTCCTTTCAAAAATCCTTGAACGCACAGTCTACAACCAACTCTCTCTTTACCTCTCTCAGAACAACCTCCAGGATCCTAATCAGTCTGGCTTCAAAGCAGATCACTCCACAAAGACTGCCCTCTTAGCAGTCACTGAGAAGCTGCATGCTACTAGGTCAGCTAGACTGTCATCTGTCCTCATCCTTCTTGACCTGTCAGCAGCATCTAGCCCACGCTATCTCTTCACCGGTGTACCTCAGGGCTCAGTTCTTGGCCCGCTCTTGTTCTCCCTTTATACCAAATCTCTTGGTGAGGCCATATCCTCTCATGGCTTCTCTTACCACTGCTATGCAGATGACACCCAACTCATCCTCTCCTTCCCTCCTTCAGACACTCACATCTCCACTAAGATATCTGCATGTCTAGCAGACATCTCAGCTTGGATGACCGCTCACTAACTAAAACTCAACCCTAGTAAAACGGATCTGCTTTATATCCTGGCTGACTCATCCCCCCTCCTGGACCTTGCGATCTCCCTCGACAACTCCCTTATCCATCCTTCGGTTACTGCTCGCAACCATGGAGTTACCATGGAAAATCGTCTGTCCTTTTCCTCACATATCACCAACCTTTCCCGCTCTTGTCAGTTTCTCCTGTTTAATTTCAGAAGGATACGTCCATTTCTCTCCACACGGGCTACCCAGATACTTGTTCAGTCCCTTGTCATCTCCCGCCTTGACTACTGCAACTCGCTTCTATCTTTGTCCTGTGTTCAAATCCTACCTCCTGTTTTTGTATTTTGCTCCCTAGTGTTTCATTTGAGTTTTTCTAGTTCTTGTGTTTGATTTTGTATTTGGTTTTGGTTTTGTCCCTTGTGCCCTTGCTTGTGTTTATACTTGTCTGTATTCACCAGTGTTAGTTTCTGTTTCCCTGTTCCTTGGTCTAGGTCTCTGTTTCCCTGTTCAGTTCTGTGA
>JAODKE010000125.1:7345764-7355966 GCA_026779605.1 Mormyrus hasselquistii
GGGCGTCTGCGTAGGCCCGTTTGGGTGGGGGCAGTGTGGGGGTGTGGGGGGGGGGGGGGGGGGGGGGGGGGGGGGGGGGGGGGGGGGGGGGGTGGGGGGGGAGGGAGGGGTTAATTTCGATCATACTGACTTACCATTAAAGTACCACCCCTTATCAAAAGGAGGCCAGTCTGATCCAGAGAGGAGAACTTTCAGGCCCAAACCCTAGTGGAGGTTACGGGATAATGATAGCTATGGTTTCAGGGACTTTCAGGGACCCCGCCTGCCTGATCGCACATCAGACATATAAACAATTTAAGGTCATCAACCGGGACATCCGTACCGACCAATGACAATGCGGCACTTCTGTGACACCGGCTGCTGATTGACCAGGTGGGTGCAGCCAGTACCCACCCGTGGGTCATTGATGCCGGTGATGCGCTCCTCAGGCCGGTCCAGCACCAGGAAGGCAGCCAAGTTGGCAGTATAGGATGCCACGATGATCATGGCGAATCCGGCCCACACCATGCCCAGGATTCTCGCTGAGAAGCTACGGGGAGCACCTGTGCGGGTACACACCAACATACACAGCACCCGGGACACACACACACACACACACACACACACACACACACACACACGCAGAGGCACGGTCAGCGTTCCCAGGGACCTTTAAACACACGCATCAAAGAGGGAAGGGTGGTGATGATGTACATGCTGCTGGTCACGTGATACCTGGCCCACGCACAGTACGTTTACTGCTATTGCTACGCAAAACATGTATCGCACTCAGGGTGCATTTCGGACGGCCCACGAGTCATTGCACTCAGGGTGCGTATTGGGCGGCCCGCGAGACATCGCACTCAGGGTGCGTTTCTGGTGGCGCGTTTCACAGTATGCCCTCCGCGTCCCTGTGGCCAGCTCCCTCACACAGGGGCAAGAATGTCTGTCAACATAGAAACCACACAGAAGGGGGCTGAATAAACAAGATGGGGGAGGAGGCAAGTGGCAGAGGTGGCCCCGATACCCACCTTCCCCAATGCCGGAGTTCAGCAACACTCCCCAGGAGAACCACATAGCTGATGATAAGGTGAGGGCGTCTTCTTCTTCTTCTTCACTGTTGACTTTGAACCTTCCAAACGGGCTGGGAAGCAAAGCCGGGGAATCCGGTGAACAGGCACCGAAAAACAGACATCTCCCATGTCCCCCCCCCCCCCACACACACACACCCCCGACCTTCACATAGACCTTGTTGTGCTCCTTCCAGACCCAGCAGAAATGGGGAGATACAGTGAAAAGTCCGGGGACGGGGGGCACAGGGACAACATGAAGCCTGAAAGGACTGTGGGAGAATCGGGGACAAAGTCACAGCGGGGACACGAGACAGGAAAATGTCACCTCCCGCCCAGATCTCTGTGTTGAGCAGAGCGGCGTGAGAACAGGCCCTGCATTCCTTTTATTTCCGGACAACTTGGGGAAAATGGGTGCGAGAGGTCAGCCTCCATGGAGACGGGATGGCACACGGCACAGACACACAGACACCTCCCCCCCCCCACCCCCCCAGCCAATGACGGTACCTGAACCGGTCTAGTAGGTAAAGCATCACCGCCACCACATGCACCGAAAGGCCCACCAGCAGCCACAGCGTACTCTGGAACGGCTGCATGAACGAGTCCAGGGTGCTGCGAGGGATTTCCTGTGAACACACGCCGTGTGCGGTCAGAGGGGGGCGTCGCCGGAACCAGAGAGATTTTGCTCACGCTGGTTCGGCTCAGCTGCCTCTCTGTCCCATTTAAACTAATTTTCTTTGCAGCTAAAGATCTTTCACTGTACTGTGTAGACAATATAAATAAAGCAGCAAAAATAGGTACAGGATCATAATTCAGTATATTATATATATATATATATATATATATATATATATATAATGACATGATCGATTATAAATTCACGCTATATAGTCTCATGTATTCCGTTGCCAAGCAGAGTGTATAGTATGAATTACTGTCATGATAATGAATCATTATTGTAGGCACTTTTAGCATTGACTTGCCTAATTTCAATGGCGTCGCTATAAAAAGTAAGACGTACAGAAAGTGATGTTGAGCAACAGTATATTTCACATTAGCTTGTTAGCGGATGGCTACACCTAGGCACTAGGGTCTGTGGGAGTGTACCTTCTTCACGAGGATTGTGAGCCCTTGATACTTGAAGGGTTTTGAGAACTCGATGTACTGGGCTCGTTCATTGTTGATCGTGAGTGGGGCCACAATCATGTCTGCCAGGCCACCCAGAAGCTCTCCCATCATGCCATTCCACTCTTTCTTGTTGCTATTGTTGACCTATGGGATGTGACATAGGGGCAGGTCAAAGGTCAAGTTATGAAAGCAGGATCTGAGAGCTGTGACAGTGATATCGCTGCCTGTTTTAAAGGGCACTTGATTGGAAGCCAGAATGCAATTTCCTGTCTAGGACTTGTATTGTTCTTAATTTGCATGACTAATTGTCCATTGCAGGGCTAGTACAAGCATGGCACCTATTGGAGAAAGATTAAAGCATACACTGAAGATATCAGACGGCCTAAACCAAGCTTGTTTTGACTGCAGGAGGAAGCTGAAGCAGCTGGAGGGATCAATTGGCAAAAGATGGGGATGAACAGGCAAACTCCATATAGACAGGAGACACAGAACTCACAGTCCTGGAGGAGCGACTGCACCCCTCAATTCCTAAATCCGCCATCCAAAACATGCATGGGGTGCTGGTACGGTATGGCCATGACCAAAAGCAAACAAGGGACAAAACTGTCGGTCTATACTTAGGAGAAGGTCCCTGTAAACCATGACAGGAAGAAAAGGAACTTCACTAAGTTAAAGACCTCACTTTGACCTCACTGCTAGACACCGATTACCTTTATCAAGGGACAGACAGCTTCAAAATTCCCTTGGATCCTGTTCTGAGGCCTGGTCTAGTGAAATCTGTAACTCCAGGATCATATCTGCAAAGTCCTACGATGGCTACTCAACTATAATATCCATTTGTTTTTGGTGCTACGATCACAGAATTCTGCTCCCAATCCCACCTTGGAGGTTCTGTTTGACCTACCCGCTCCTGTGTCCCGAACTTCCCGTCTGCCACCAGATGCACCTCATAGGTAAAATTCATGGTCATCGCTAGCTTGATCAGCAGGTCGATGCAGAAGCCGTAGCAGCATTGGGGCACGATTGGGCGTCCTGTAATAAAACCAGCGAAGGCAGCCAATCAACCTTGCGTCCATGCACCCTTCTTTGAGAGGCTAGTCCGCTAACCCTACGCAGAGCTTAGACAAGCTGAGCGTACAAACGCACACAGACTCAGAGACACACAAACGTGCACATCCATATACTTACATGTATAAATATTCTTTATAGATATATTTTTGAGTATATCCATTCACTCGAAAGAGACCTGTTGCGACTGGAAAGCCAGTAAAGGGACAGTGATATCATAAACGTTCCTGTTTTGTTACCTGGGATGGTCTCATTGGGCCCCGTGCAGATCACCTTTTTAATTAAGACTCCATTTGGTGTAAACTCTTCCTTGCATGTCCCATCCATAAGGGTGGGTTTCACGTAAACAAAGGGCTCCTGATGAATGGTGACTATCTATAAGGGTCAGAAGAGATAGAAACAAGGAAATACTGATGTCACAGCTAATGCTTCCATATTTCCCCTACCAGACAACCACCACTATCTCCAGTCCACAAGCTTAACTCCTGAAGGTGGAACAATGACTGACACGTGCATTGGAGGCCTCTTACCTTAAGCCTTGTAGACATCTGGAAGCCTCTTGGTTTCTCTGTCTCTCCTCCTGGCCAGATGATCTTCCTCTGATTGTTTAACACAACCTAAGATGGAATTTCATGAAGTCAGAGACAGAACAATGTTGCACCAGCATTCTGTGGAACTGAAGGCTTCTCCTAATGACTTTTTGTTTCCCTGAGCAAAATCATACATGATTGCGCTGTGCTGCACCCCATGTATGCGGTTCAAGTGAGTCAATTCTTTGTGTGACAAAGGAAATGCTACAGGTGAGAATTTAACTGGAAGATGATTACAATCCTAAAAAAATAGTCAGTCATGGGATGGGGGGAATTTACATAAGTCAAGGAGAAGGGGAGTTTTGTGGGTCAGAGTGCATGTTCACCCAACATCTAGTGTCCCTATATGAGTTGGGGTCAAGGTCATTGTTTAAGGGCCCAGCAGTGATATGATTACTTTGCCAGCCATGGGATTCAAACCCATTATCTTTCAGATACAGGCATGGGACGAGCAAATGAGCTACATATGCCCCCTGTGAAAGCATGAAGGGTGGGCGTGCCTGCGTGCCGTTGTAGACGCCCACTTGAATCAGTCGACTCTTCTGATAGTTCAGAATGCTATAGTGAGCAAACTTTCGGTCCCCGTCGTCATTGAACTCCACGCGTCCCGTCAGGCCCTCTGGATACTTAGACGACATCAGAACTCTGAGGAAAAGCCAAACATCCACGATTAGGGACTATTTATCTTGATGCGCCAAAAGGTATCTGCGTGCGTTCCACACGAATGCCCGATTCTCACAAGGGTCCTCAAAAAATCCGCTGGGATCCCAGTACTGAATATAAACAGTGAAGTGGAAACAGGAAGCAATGTGTCCATCTAACAGGTAACTTCCAGTTGGGTCACTGAAATCAGTGGGGAAACTTCTACCTAAGTCCTACATAAACAACACAGATTGCAGTTAAATTCACAGACAACAAGAAAGGATTCAAATACAGAACATACTGCGGAAAGACGGAGCTGAGTGCTGGAATTAGAACTAATAATGAAATTCATGGAGTTGAAACAGCAGCAAAACTCAAAGAACTTGACGCATACCCTCTAAGAAGACCTACACATCTATACTGATTCTTTGTATCATCATTTCCTATAAAAGAATGTCACTCTACCAAACAGAAGGGCCCAAAAGCAACGCTGGCCTCACCGTTTGAAGAGGGGCCCCGTCTTCCAGATGTTGGTGTTTCCCACGCATCCACGTGGGGGTTCTGTGATGTTCTCCTTCTCAAAGAGCTCCTGGATGGAGCGTGCCACCACTGCCACGGCGTCGTTGATGTGCGCTGACTCGTTCTTGCCATTGATGAGCTGAAGGCCGATCAGTCCTAGCCGGTCGACACCGCGAGGAGGATTCAGACTCACGACATTGAACTCAGAATTACGGTAAATGTATCATATTACTTGAGAACCATTCAAAATGTCTGCTGAAGAACTTCAAACTGGATTGTTGGAACGTACCGCTCAATTTGCCTAATATTTTCTATTCTCTATTCTGCAAAATGCTTCAGGCTGCAAAAGTCTGGTGGACCGAACCCAAAATGACATGTGAAATTGCAAATCTCAGCAAGTTTCTGAAAAAAGTGAGCAGTCAGAACTTGGCTATCATAAGTGACATTGGTTTTACAGATGGCTGTTTTTTTTATTATTATTTTCGTGACCATGATGTGAAAGTGTGCAAGATCCAAGAGACAAGAAAGGCAGTATTCGCTTACCATAACATTTCAGAAAACACGTCAATGCCGGGTTGAAAAACACTAACAAATTCACCAGAGCCAATCTATTAACATATCATAAACAATACACACACAAACGCCCAGCTTTATTTCTGGAAGAAATGAGATTAACACCTCGCACTGAGGGGCTTAAGGCAGAAAAAACACATTTAAAACAAAGAGCATAACTGCATACTGTAACGCAAACTATGACGGTAATATTTTAACGGCTTTTGGCATGCACCGTTATCGATTATATGAAAACTATATTGAACTCCATAATCGCGATACCACCACCCTCCCCGCCAAAAAAAAAAGAGAGAAAAAAAAGCCCATTACATCTTTTTTATCTTTGTTATTAATATGAGTAGTGACTGTGGTACGTACCATCAGGTGCTTCACTCAGGGCTTTACCAGACATTTCCCTCTCCCCGACCAGCCACACGTAACCGGAACCCGTCATGTTGAGGTAACGAGCGGACTTGTACACCGCTGCTGCATCCTCTTCGCTGAAGGCAGACAGAAATCGTGAGCAGTAGGCTGCGAAGTTACACATATACCGGTATCTTTATATAGAGAGACTATATTGCCTCAGCATATCGTTATCACACAATATTCAGGAACACACGTAGGTCGTATGGTGGTGTTTTTTTTTTTTTTTAAATGGATCCTAATTCGTATTTTTAAAAAAAAAAAAAAAAATACATACTTTTCATGATCACTAAAATTCCTAAGTCTGAGAATCATGTTGTCATTTTACAGATATGAAACGTAACAGATGACAGTGAATTTATATCTGTTTATTTGGTGGAGGCTCCAGAAATGCAGTGTTTGTCGAAAAATTCCTAAATGCAAGTAAAGTACCTATTCCATGGTATAACAACAGAGCAGTACAGCGTTTGGCTACAAGTCTGTACCGTATGTGGCCTGTAGTACAACCAACATACTATCATATTAATTTATATATCAGGATAAATACAATCACAAATGACTTGTTATATTACATTTCTGTAATTGCCACGTCTTTGTGATTTGTGGGTTTTCATTTATCAGTGCTTTCAGTTTGCTTTTCTTTGGTCCTGTTACATGATTTTTCCTGGTAGGGTCGTCATTTGATTTATGTGCGCTGTGTATACAGAGCTTGTGGAACACCACCAGCCCACAAACCTTAGCATGTACAAGGCCTCCGGGCATCCTGCGTAAAAGACCACTTACCTTCAGTTTATGACGTAGCTAAAGGCCTGGATTGAAACTGACTCCATGTGTGTGAAGGGGTGCAGGTGCAGAGGTAACATTCACACACAAAGAAACCAGGGACAAAATCCTGACACAGAACAGAAACATCGAACACGAGACCGCAGCTGAGATGCCTGCTCCAGCTACATGGTTTAGCATCGTGCTGCTCTTCATTCATTTAATTCTAACGCATTTGACTTGCATAACAATCTCCTTTCCATTTCAGCTAGTACTTACGCTTATTTATTTTGTGTAACTGTCAGATATTCCACATTTAATTCCAGGCTGACTCTCATCTATGCTCAGAAAACACCACCAGCTCCACCCACACATACTGTACGGCCCGACTTGGACGGCGATTCTCACCTGGCAGAGAGAATGATGACGCGAGCCTCCAGCTCCCTGGCTTCCACCAAAAGCGCCGTTAAGTTTGTCTCCTGGTTGAACTGCAGAACTTTTTCTGCCTGCGATTAGGGTACAGAATCAGTCAAGTAGGCTACTTACCCCCACCCAGAACCATGCTGGTTTTGCTCTTGTTGCCGGGATCGGTTGGTTGATTTTTTTTTTGTTTTCGTTGAAAAAGAGAGAAAAATGATAGAGATCCAAGAGAATAGTTTCAACTAAAAAAATAAAAAATAAGCCTGGGGAAAAAAAAGTTCTGCATTGTGGCATGCAAACTGAAGGTTATCAAGACTCCAAAAAAGGGACGTGCATGTTAGAGGTAGAAAGGTGGGAAGAAGATCGATGCAACCAAAAAATTAAAAAAAAAAAAAAGAGGTGGAAGGGAAGAGGAGGCGGGGAGTGGGCTTCTTTCCCAAAGAAAAAATTTTAAAAGTGCTGCGGGATGGGAGGAGGTAGTGCATAGCACGCGTCTGTCCCGCGCTACCAGATCCGCACAAAGGAAAAGACTTGCAAACCCCTTGCTCTGAACACATGCATTCCTTTACACAAAAATAAAGTGTAAAAGCTGGCCGTTGTTTTTTTTTCTCATAAATCATTTTTTTCCAACATAAAACCATTCTCGATTCAAATCATATAAAAAATGCCTGAAAGTAAAAAATGTAAAAAAAAAAAAAAAAAAATAGACGTGCTACCAAGATAAGAACATTTCTGGTCGGCTGTTGACTGCTTGACGGGTTTTCTAGCTGCTACGTTTAGAGAATTGGTGGGCGGCGTGCATTGACCATGCAAAATATACCTTGGGTCCTCGCTTGTTGTCATAGGACAGTTGGTCGAGGTTTTCATAGTTCCTTTTTTTATTCTGATGAGTAATGTGCACAGAGAAAATATGCAGACACAGAAGAGTATTATAAACAGTTGAAAATGGTGTGCAGTAAAGCATTCCAACAAATCTCCAGTTTCCTGATTCAAATTTTGGAATCCTTAACACTGGGGCTTGCAAAGACATCAAAAACCCCCATTCGTATCATGCACTCCACCCCGTATATCGGACAATACGTGCTGTTTTGCACACTGACATGGGAGACACCGGCACGCTTCGCGTTCGTTTTGCCCCACCGAGGTGCGTCTTGTGTGTCACCTACAAGACGGCACCTATGGTGACTAGACTTGTGTTGTTCATGAATGAATATTTTAATAATCTGAATCAGTATTCTAAGTGAACAAAATGACACTGTACTGATTTGTTCAGTTCATTTCGTTCAATGAGCGAATCTTCCCTACGTCTAAAAATTGAGTCATGGCAACTGGACTTTTTTCTTGAATGTAGATTTAATTCGGATATTACGTTTAAAAGTAATATCCGAATTAAATCTACATTAAAGAAAAAAGTCCAGTTGCCATGACTCAACTTTTAGACAACTTCACCTGGATGACTGAGAATCTTCACAGACGAATCTTCCTTACGTTTGTTCAATGACTGATTTATTGTTCATTTCATTCTTTGAGTGATTCATCATTCAGTTTGCTCCGTTTGTTCAGGGAGTGATTTGTCTTTCATTTTGTTCTCTCATTTCAATGAGTGATTCAATGTTCAATTTGCTAATTTCGTTCAGTTGTGTTTCATTCGATCAGTTTGTTCATGTTTTTTCCTTTTGTTCAATGAGTCCTCATCCAGTTCACTTGTTTTGTGCTTCCTTTTTAGTAGGTGATTAATCAATGGACTTGTTCTTGAACGGCAGCCATGCCGTTCACAACCAAAATAATCTCTCCCGCCACCCTCTGTTGTATTTATTTAAGTTTACATAAGTACACAATATAGACAGATTACCCCCAACCCCCCCCCCCCAACCCTGACTCTCAGAGCAAAAAATATAGCGGGGGCGTACAGGAAGCAAACAGATCAATGAATGAATATGAACAATTATTTGAAGTTGAAAGAACCGATTCACTGAAAAGAATCATGATTTCCATCCCCAACGGTGCCTGTTTTTCCTGCATCATTCGTACTTTGCAACAGATGAGCCATCAGCGACTTTCAGCCCTAAATAAACTTCTGATATCTTATGATATAGATTTTTTGAAATTAGGTGGTTATAAGATACAGTTATTTTAGCAGCAAAGTTTGTAAAGGTTCTTTGTCTGATGCTTTGCCCAGAAATCCCATAATGGTTTATATATATATATATATTGAAAAATAGGTAATTTTTTGGTTGCGAAAATGAATTGAAATGGAAGCAAGTCCAACCATTTTTAAGTTTCTTGATGTAAATGATTTTTCTGTGATGACCTCAGCACTTGCTTAAGCCATACTCCGCATTGTACTGATGTTTGAATGTTAAATTCCCATTTCTACCACAAAAAAAACAAACCTTTTAATACATTTTGAGGAACATTTTGATTTGCTATCCAGATATCGAAATAATTTTCCATTATGGCGAACAATTGCTTTCAGTTACTTAATACTGCACACAATCTTAAACAGTCACGGCCTGGTGTAAAACCCTCCAGCAGACTGCACACAATCTTAAACAGTCACGGCCTGGTGTAAAACCCTCCAGCATATTACAGGAAAGTCACCTCATTTATATCCAGCTTCATCAGTTATTCATTGTTTTCACTTCACTTATCCCTGATGGCAGTTAAGAGTCCCTATCCTTATAGTATAAAAGTACCAGTTATTATATTAAAAGAGAAATGCATATTCAGACAGGTATTGTCCTTTGAAGTCTCCTCCAGCAGCTGTTCCTGTTACATATTTCCTGGAACCACTCATCTGAGAACATTATAACCTTTTCTCAAGGTCAATTGACTGAAATATGCTGCACTGAACTGTCACATAATCTCTCTACAGTTTCTGATATAGCATGCTGCCATTCTGTGGCTGAAGGCCAGGTTTATACTGTATTTTTATAACTTTGAAAAATAACAGTGTAGCTTCTTGATATACTCACACGGGATGTAAGGTATGGAACTGTGTCACACTTAAGGAGTTTAGTCATTGGTTACATTACTGGAGGACACTGAG
>JAODKE010000125.1:7362430-7380506 GCA_026779605.1 Mormyrus hasselquistii
CCTTGGACTCTCTTAAATCCTCTTAAATGGGTAGAGACTTCAAAACCCCAATAACTGACCCAAAGTTATGCCCTTGTTCAGACCCACCTTGTCGGAGTAGATGGACATCCGTGTCGTCAACCCCACCACAGGAATGCGGTAGAAACCTGCTGTGTATGAGACGGGGGTGGGGGTCAGGTGGTCATTGGACTGTGGGGGGTGGCTGACCAAGATGGCGTAGACCTGTTGGCGAAAACAGGAGTGACTGAAGGTCGTACCATGGGCTCCTTACCACAGGTACAGGCTGGGTATTCATGGACCTGCAATGATGCTGAGGGACTTGTTGGTCTGTCCTTAATGAACGCTCCATTTAAACCTCTCAAAGAGAAACATAACCCTCTGCTACAGCAAGAGGTCATTTCCAACTGCCCAGTACTGCCAGATATATAGTAGGACAACTGAAATTGTCCTAGAAAGAACAATACTGTACTTAAAAAAATATGGAAGACTGCTACTCTAAAAAAGGCCTGATCTTTGGAGAACCTACAGTGTATGTAGGTCTGCTATGGTCAAGGGGAAACAGGACATGCAGCATGTAGATAAATGAGAACTATTTATTTATACTATATTTGGTTCATGTGACTATTTCATATTCTTGTGTGCTCAATGCAAAATGAATTCAGATTCTTTAAAATAACACCGATTAAGGTGACCTTCCCAAAGCTTACACATTTATACAACGGGATACTATTGCTGAGGATAATTAGGGTCGAGATATTTTAGCTCTCGGTTTTAGCCCTGTCCTGTGGTACCCAACTGGAGCGCAGCATCACCCACGCGCTACTGCACCACACCATCCTGCTGCTCTCAAACGTCCAGTCACATGCATCAGCCTTGTCCTATTATTATATAAAGCTGTTTTTTTAAATACTGTTTGTCAGACTTATTCTAGACGTTTTAAGAACTGCAGCAACACATTTTTCCATACTTTACTGCAATATTTTCCAACGACTTGTAAACTTGGAAGTGCGGTCAAAAGTAAAATCTTCGTTCGGGTTGCGTTAAACCGCAGTTTTATACCGCGTAATTAAACAGGGCGTTTTACGAAAATCTTTAAAGGCCTTCTGCTTTTTCCCCATAGGCAAAAAGTGATACTCGCTGGCCAGGCGCCATATTAAACGTCTAGTTGGCGAAAAGCGCTCGGATGGCTCGGGAAGTGAATACAGAATCTGCAGCAGACACGTATAATTGTGTATGCGTCACCTAATTCAGCAAATTCTGTAATCGATTCATAGTGGATACTTTCCAGATATTAAATCATCCCTTTAACTCAGTTAATAGGCTCTGCATTAATTTCCTCTGCCAGCACTTCTGAAAACACCATCTAAATGTCTTCAATCTGCCCAGCATTCAAATGTCTGCATCTTATCGCGGAGGAAACTCCGTTTCCGTATTAATTACTTTGTTCCGGCGAAATCTCAGCGGGTGCGTCTTCAGTTCACTGGTGTATCATGAAAACTATAATGCGACACTGCCAGGAAAGGCCGGTGTATGGCCGGCGGCCGATGTCATTCAGTCCGGTGCATTTATTGAATGTTTCATGAACACCTTAATGATAAGAAGGTTCTTCATAATTTGCAGTCTTGTAATTTTAATGTTCTGTAAACGTTTGAATGAACTCTGAAAATCCTGTATCCAATGATATGGTCTTATTCAAATACTCATGTTATAGGCTACTTGAAAACCGCCGCATGCTTTTTTGGCATCGTGTGGTTTTACATACTAGGATACATTTTATACAAATCTTTTTTGAGTAAATATGCCTAAATAGTGGACACCCCGATGTAGACCTAATTAACATAAAAACAGTCATTACAAAACAATGACTCTTCCTGCGTTTATTCCGTTTTGCAGTTTTCTATTCACCCCATTCGCATATCCTTATAAATCTGGAGAAATGCTCAAACAGATAACATACATACACGGTTTTGCTGCCTATAAATGCATTTAAATGTAAAGAAAGTAAGAAAATGTTTGCTTGATTGAATAAAAAATTCTTTGGTCCTGTACCTAGGCACCAGTGAGTACACAGTGCGATATACAATAAGGAGCAATGCAGCAGAGACTAGGAAACATTTGGAAATAATTTATTGTATCTTTAAACCGTGGACTGTTAATATGCGATTTGTGGCGTCTTCCCCCGAGTTCTGTACTCAATGACTAAAGCTGTACCGAGAAAGAGAGGCGACCGCACCATCGCTGAACAAAAAGCTTCAGCACCGAAAAAGCGGAACATTTGTGCGAAAACTGCCGGCGCGAGTGGATCTGCCGAATTACGCATGAAAGCAAACGGTAACTGCTTGGGAACCATGAAAATCAATGTGCTTTTCAGAAACAATGTGTTATAGGTATACATGATCGGGCTCAGACAGGAGCCGTTGTGCTGGATTGGTTTACCTGATTTGAGATGAGGTCCTCGCAGACCGAGAGTGCCATCTGAATTGCATTGGGCTTGTGGGTGACGGAAATGGCGTTCAGTTTGAATTTGTCTCTCCCGTATAGTTGGTTTGCTTGAGTGACCGCGTCCTTGAACACTTGCTCGTACCTTTTCTGGCTGAGCACAGCCCCGATATTCACCATTTTTGGTTCGCAACCGACCCGTGCAATGGAGCACGAGAGGAAAACGGCCATCAGCATCAGATGCATCTCGATCCAGCCGTGTCCCGTGCTCACTGCTGATGTTTTTGCGCTTGTCTGCTGGGCAACACGCTTTACCCGATCCACGTTGTTTCCGATCCCGTTTTGCTTGCTTTTAGATCTGTATGCACAGTGGAGGAATGTACACGACCGTCGACCACATATGAGCATACCAGCGCTCTTTAGGTTTCTCCTTCTCACATCCCGATGTTCATTGCATGGCTATCCTCCCGATTTTATTCATTAGATGTAGATCCTACTCCTATTGTCTGATCATCCCTCCAGGATGCAGTCACTGATGTACGTACGTTGTTTTCTCTTAACAAAACAGTCTTCTCCTTTTGCTTCGTCCGCTGGATCCCACCTCGGCGAAGCCGGAGGTTGCACTGAGCGGCGTCTCCGCTTCGCTGCGATAGTCAGTGTGTGGCTGTCCTTGGTTCTGACAGCGGCGCTCGCACACGGATGCGCGCTCCCCGTCGTCTTCTCTGTCTCTGCCTATTTGGTCTTCACCAGATATCGAACTATATCTATTCGGATTACATTAACGGTACAAATTATAATTTGTGCCGAATATGTGGACTTTGTATTCAACGTAGCGCTTTTAGATCTACATCTAAAGATGAACGTATCATAAAAAAGAAGTATCAGACACAAAAGGGGATCATTGCGTGGGCGGAATGGTGTACAAATCTTGAATTTGTAGTAGGCTATAAAAATGTTTAAGTATGTGGTCTGGCGTTTATATCGTACAATGTGTCCATTATGGCCAGCCTAATAAGTTTTTGTATGCGTAAAAATACGAGTTCATAAACAAGGGCTACTATTGAAAGAAAATATGATATTTGGACTATCTCTCTTGCTTGACCAATTTCATAGCAGCCTTAGTGTAAAATGTAAGGCAAAGAAACTTATATGGTAAATTAGATACATAAAACTTGTCGGCCTCAAACGGCCCCAACAACTAATATTGGTAAAATTTAACACAAAAATTGATAAATTGTGGAACAGTGTTCCTCACATAGCCTTCCAGCAAATCCAAACAGACATTATTTAATTTGATTATAGGCTACTTAATGCAATTTTTTAATAATATTTCCCACTTATACATATTTACAGCTAAACTAGCCTATCTAATTTGAAAACCACAATTCTGGTTTCAACCTTAAGAGCACCGATTTTAGGATTAAATACACTTAAGTCTGACCTATATACACTGCCGGGGGAATAATATGTCTTTGTCGTGCCGCGTTTTGATTGAAAATGGTTTAAGATGATTAATTTAAATCGCTTTTGCATAGAGAACGAAATCACTAACGGGAAATAGCACATAATACAGGCCAAGTAACATCTGAGTACCTGCGAAAATTTTAACCAGACCGGTTACCAAGGAAACAAGTCTCTCCGAAATGAAGTCTTAGTTTTTGGAAAAGTCACCTCGATGTTTGGTTTCAATGTACAAATAAACATGTAAGTAGGATTTCTGCCTTTTAAAATGTGCACATTCACTCCGTTATTAGATATTCTGCGTTTAGGTGTTCGAAGAAGCATACCTCCAGTAATAGATGCATTTACCCGTCACGCATATCGGTTTCATTTTTATACAGCAGGAAATTATTGAACCCCCCTGCAAAGCACCCACCATGTCAAAAACAATCGTAGCTGAATGGCACCAATGAAACAGTAATGAACTTGGACATGCATTTTAATTTAGGTCACAATCGATCTGCATCATCAATTATGTATTATCCTTATGGAAAGTGGCGGCGCGCGGGAAATATAAATCAAAACAAATGTGTAGATTTCAGGAACGCTTGGTGTGATAAGTGATAACAAAATGTTAATTCTACTTGTTTAATTAATTCATATATATATATACGGTAATCAATATCTTAATATAAAACTGTAAGTAATAAAACATTTACATAATCAGGATAGAAACGAATAAACGCGACCATATATTCACTGAATAAGTACTCATCTAACTAAATAACACGACTCATCTTTTGGAAGTTTTGTGCTGTATATAATGGCAGATGTAGGCCTATGTGGTTTTTGTGAATAGGAATATTTACACCCCTCTGTAAAAGAAACAGAAGTCTTAGTTGTCATCAGAGGAGTCAAAACAGAACAAAAACCACAGAAAGTGAAATGATGACGATTTAGGTTATGGGGAGGGCAGCCGCCCCTTTCTGCGCTGTAGCAGAAGTGTCGAAGGCGTCCAGCATCCCGCGCTCCGGGAGCCACACAAAGTGCAGACAAGAAATCCCGTGTCCCATCCCCCCTCCAACTGTTCAAGCAGCCTGCATTGCAGCCGTTATATAACAACATCGTATCCTAGATAAAAAAAGCATCATACACACTCACATCGACATCCCAGTAATGACACAGCACATCCAAATAGTCCGTGTTTTATTCTTCATGCCAGAATTACAACATGGAGACCATCAAGCGAATATGCCGGACAATACTAGTCTAACTAACGCGATTCTTTTGGCAGTTAGTATACTACGTACAGTTTTGTCAATTTAACGCACATTATAAATGGATTTTTTTTAAACATGTGGTCATATCGAGTTGTCTCAGGCATCCTTGCGTCCTGGCGCTCAAAGGATACACACGCACGGACCAGAGAGTGAAAACCAGTCCTCTGAATTAATCAACACTGAGAACCGGCAGCCAGCCAAGGGGACATGGCACAAAAACCACACCGCAGAGTTTCATAAATTCAGCCAGCGAGAGATGCACAAACTGGGTCACCGACACCGAATGACTGCTGGAGGGACACTGTGATGCGAAAAAAACTGCAATGTGATAGATTCCGTTGAAGCTGGATAATAATATGAATAAAGACGACAATAATTAATAAATTAATTTTCCATTCTGAAGAGTACGACGGCGCCAGTGAGACAGATATCAAAATTCAGCCAATAATTCAAATAAACAAAGTCGAAAGCGCGGACAAAATCGAGAATCATTTGTTCCTTGGTATAAAAGACACGAAAAACAGCTGTCGGGAGTCTCACAGCTATTGCGTCATTAACACAAGTGATAAACTATTGTTTTCTTTACAAATTAAACTAATAACTTATTTTGTCAAACGTAAATATACAGTCGCAGTAGCGTGGACAGTTTGCTGCTGAATTCTGTTAGTCAATTATCGACCCACTTTTTACGGTTACCGGGTAATGCGTTACTTGCGACGCGTGCGCATTGTTGAAGATAGACAATACTGTCTTTTTTTGCAGAATCCTCAAGTCCCGAGGGTCTCTTTGTCTATAATTACGTACTCCCAATATAATAGGCACTGGAGCGAGATATTGACGTCTCTCGTTGTTTTCTTCTCAGAGAATCAGCAAGTTAAATTAAAATGAACGCGTGTGCACGGAGGTTTGTGTGTGTGTGTGGGTGTGTGTGCGTGTATTAGGTTTATATTACATTATGGGGACCAAATGTTCCCCACTGTCACGTTAAACGAAACAGCAAGCAGGGCAAAAGGAAATGGACCACAAGGGGTCAAAAGGGCGTAGGGGGGATCAGGCAAGAGCACAGGACACAGGGCAAACTGGGAAGCACACACAGGCAGCAACATCAATGACTAGACTGGGGAGCTCAAGACAAGGAGGCACTGTGTACATGACTGACGAGGGAGCAGAGGAGGGGAGCCTGGGTGATCTACATGAGGGCTGTAAAGAGGAAAAGGAGGGGAAAGGAATGTAAAAAAAAAAAGATCTGTGAATGCAATCAAAAAATTAAATATGTCAAGTCTCGTATTAAGTTTGGTTACTTATGGTTAGGTTAGGGCTGGGTAGGGGTTAAGGTCGTCATGTTGGGATTAGAGTTTTCTCCATAGAAATGAATGGATAGTCCCCACAAAGATAATTACAAATCTGTGTGTGTTTGTGTGTGTGTGTGCGTGTGTGTATGTGTGTGTGTGCGTGCGTCAGCCACTTATCACTTTTCCACTGAAAAGTGTTATGCACTTGTTTCTGTGAAGGTCTTCAATCTATTTCCTTCTATTTTCTCATATTATCCATATAGAATATTCTGCATTGTTTCTTTCTCCTACAAATAAGAAATCTATGGCCTATACTAACCTCAAAAGTTCTTAATCTTGCATATATAGTGCATAAGGATTTTAATGAACCCCATTATATTTTTTGCATCAACCAAGTAGAAAAAGAACACCAAAATAAACGTATAGAGAACTCAAAGAATAGTGTTAATTTGTTAATAGTAATCTTGAAAATTAGATTTTCCCCCCCAAAATCATTTTGAATATTTAATGTTGCAAAATCAGGCAAAGAATGTTGTCAACGTAAATTGAAATAACATAAAAGCAAAAAGTTTTTACATAATCAATAGTTTTCGTCAAGTGAAATGGTCTGCATTGCGGCTTGCCCAGAAACTGGGCTTTGACCTATTTTCCCGTGTGCTTGCACTTGTAGCTGGAAACCTTGTGAAAATAGACGGTATCCAAGAAACATTTCCAATGACGTCTCACTTCTCTGGTCAGCTGATCTCTATGTGTTTTCTTAAGCAGAAAGGAAAGTTTTTGAGAAAGTGAAATCAAAAATAGCTTAGAGGCAGAATAAGTGTTAGGTCTATAACCAGTGGCAGATATCAACAGAAAGGTGTCAGATTTCAGTTAAAAGTTAACTAGATTGATATTGACTGTTTAGGTTGGAGACGTTGTGGTTTTAGGGACTTTCTGTAGGTTGAAAATGCAGGACAGTTTGCAAGGACATGATAAAATTTGTTTACACTGGGCCTCCCAACAAAATGTCATCTGGTTCCCACCATGAATAATTCTCCATATGCTGCCCCCCTGTGAAGTGCTGGGCCCCACGAATCTGCCCGGGTATCGTGCTGCAGCCTCGCATATAAAGGTCAAGAGGAATAAAAAGTCGGATGACAGGTCGAAAGGATGATGTGGGAACAAGACGAGTGTTCATTTGGTGGTGAGGATGAACAGTAACACCAGCACCATGACAGGAAGGAAGACCAAAAGCAGGCAGCTGAGCTCAGCCAGGTGGAGCAGGAGGAGCGCAGCCAAGTAGCAACATCGACACCTGTGCTTCAGCTGATGGAGAAGCCGCACAAACCTGGGGGGGAGCCTGACACAACCGCACAGCAGCTCCGTGTCCATACCGGACTCCAGCCGCCTCTCCAGTTCAGCCCACCTCCCTGGTTCAGAAGGAGGCGGAGCCTGCGCTGGGGGTGGGGCAGCCGGGGGGCAAGGCCCCAGGTGGGAGTCGCCCATGAGGAGCACCGCCTCCTCCTGCATCCGGCGGATTTCCCAGTTCAGCAGCGGGGTCCTCTGGCGGCAGAGGGGGCAGGACACCCTGCTCCCATCAGCCCGCCGCCTGAGCATCCCCCCCAGGCACTGCCGGCACACAGAATGGTCACAGTTCAGCATGGCACGGCTCCTCTGACCCTGGGGCTGGTATGGCTCCGTGCAAATCGGACACTCCTCCTCCTCCTCCTCGATCTGGGTCTCTCCGCCTGTGTGGAGTTTCATTTCCTGTTCTGACTCCCTTCCCCGCCGCTCAGTCACCTTCCCCGCAGTTTTCCCCCCTTCCAGCGGCTTGGAAAGGAGCTGCTCTCTCGCTGCTCCCAGTTCCTCCTCCGCGTCTCTCATCCTCACTGCTGCGGCATCTGGTGTCTCACCCACCAAAAGCTCTCCTGCCGAGTTCCTCCTCTCCGCCCCCCTTGTGCCCACAGCTGACTCTGTGCTCTGGCTCCTTCTTGGCTCCCCCTCCATACTCATAACTTGCCCTCCCCCCTCAGAGTCGATTCCAGAACATTCCTCCATCGTCGTCACAAACACACATTGACAGTATATTAAAATTAACCCTTGCCTACCTGAAGACACTCGACCTGTCCTCGATTCAACATGCGAACCGTCCAGCTCCTCGCTGGCCCTACATTTCAAAGAGGTGCCCTCTGTTCCTGTCGCGGTTTATTTGACGGAATGTAAGGTCAAGCCCCGCCCACCTCCTCAAGATAAGTACGAAATGCAGCGATGGCTGCAGCACACTTCAGCCACAAGGCCGCTCCCTCCTCTACGTAGATTTGCCCTAAAGTACAATCTAAACACTAATGGGAATATTTTTTGAGTGGGACTAAAATGACTTTAAACATGTACCAGAATCGTACATGCCGTTGCTTAACAGTGTCCTGGTTAAATACTGTCACACTTATTTTTTTTTTAATTAAGGTAATTGGTATTCCTGTCATTTCATGGATGTCCGTTGAGTGTTTCACATAATTCACAGAAATAGGTATGATGCGAGTTGCCGAGCAGTTTTAGGGGGGGTGAATAATGTACAAATTGCTCATACGGCTGTATAAAAAGGTCTACAATCGTTTCCCATCAAACAAAAGTTAATGTGAATGAGGACTAAGAAGCCAATAAGAAGACAAAGTTGCTGTTGTTTCGGTTTATTTTTGCAGCAACGACAAGAATAAAAGCATAAACTCCCTTATCTGATAAACTGTGTAAAGCGAACAGAGATCTGGTATAAAAAGCAAGTGAAGATAAAATAATATGCTGATATAACATCTTTAAAGCACTGCAATTACAAAAATAATTCACAAATCTGTTTTATAAAAGGGAAAATAAGACTCAGATATTGTTTTTCCACAGTTGGTACATAAAGTACGATTTACGATTCTCTCCATACATACACAGACAGGGTTTTCTGTCCTCCTTACCATACGTCTGTCATGGCCTCTGGGAGTGTGCAGGCTTTAAAACACATTTTTGAAGTCTCTGTCAGTCCAGCCACATGGTATTTGATAGACTGAAACCTTTCCATGGTTCAAGAAAGCCAAGTTACCTTCTAGCGAGCAGTTCATACTTTGCCTGTCTTAAAGTTTGCATTAACCTCGACATTGTTCCTTGAATTACTGATAATCAGCTGATAACCTGCTTTTCATCTTAAGGGTTTGGCCCTTAACCCTTCGCTACATATTTGGCTGCTTCAGTACCATTTTTTGCAAAGCAGAATTATCACAGTATTAAGAGTCCCTGGATCGGAAAATGGATGATTTTCAGCATCCGCCTGTGCCAGTTACAGTAGGGAAACCTGTGCTGCACTAATATTGAATTGACAGTACAGTAAGATAAATGGCCGCTGCAGCCACTGCTCTGATTGGTGCTAGATTATCATGGTGACCTCATTGTTAGAGTGAGAAGCTACACTCTTGCTACACGTATTACCCTATTGCACCATTACAAAAACCCATTTCATCAGAGTGCAAACCAACTATAAGCTATTTCTGTGGAGTTATCTACATTTGCCGCTGTGCTTCCTCAACAAGCTATTCATACAACCAGAATGTTAATTAGACCATTAGCCACCATTTATTGCCATTTTTAACCTGGTCTTTATTTATACATTTCAGTTAGCCTGGATAAAACGGGCCTTGCAAGCCTGAATAAAAATAGATGACTTGCAAGTGGTGTCGAAATATGAGACCTCTAAGGTCTGCGGACATGTGCTTTAATAACTGTCCATTTGCAGTTTAACTCAAATCAACTCAAGCATAATTGAGGAACTATCCAAACCTCATGTTTGGGGAAGCTGTTAGTATTGATTCCAGAGTAATAGTTCCAATAAAAACGAGTACCACTGGGCAATGAGTACCACTGGGCAATGAGTACCACTGGGCAATGAGTACCCGTTCGATTGTAAGCAAGTACAGTAATTAAATAGCGTGTATTCCATTCCAGTCCAGCCCACCCACTCAATTACCTAGCTGAAGAATATAGAGTTCTTCCAACCTGTACTGCGGATACAGCCGCCCCCCCCCCCCCACTCCACCTCAGCCCCTTGAAAGGGTCCTGCTACAATCCACGCTTTACAACAGCCTTGTTGCAGTGCAGATGAGGCAAAGGGAGCTGAACAGTGTTCCAGGTGCTGGTGTATAGTGCCTCATGCTAAGTCTAAGGTGAACCTCTCACATACATATACAGCCATTAAGATCTCTGCATCGTGGAGATCATGAGGGAGCGGAAACAGAAAAGAGACAAAGGCTCAGCCACCTGGAGACGGATCATTCTGCATCGGGAGACGCTGCTGTAATCAACGACTGGTGTCTTAATTATATAGCAAGAAAAAAAAAGAGAAAAAAGCTGCCCTCCCACCTTCTGGGTGGCTGTAATTGCTAAAATTGCTAAAAATGTAAAGTAGGTCCAAAATACTGCATAGAGAGAATATCGCTCTAAAGTAAGCCCATCCCTTTAAGTCTACCAGAATAGGGAGCTCAGAGGCACTTAAAGGGGAAGGAAGGAAATGACAGGACCCTGGCTGACCTCCTTATAGTCCCCCCCCCCCCACGAAGGATGGAGAATTAGCTTTGTGTTCACAGTCGGTACAGTGGGATTCCTCACATCTCTGTCGCATTTGGAATCTGTGCTCCCTCCATCTTCAGATGCTTAGTGCATTTTAAATTCAACAAGAACAGCATTTTTAATGACGACGGGATTATCTCATATGCCGTGCTTGTTGTGTGACAAAAATAAATAGACTTGTTTTGAGTTTAAAATCTACTATAAAAAGGGGGCCGAGGAAAATAGTGACACATTAGGGCAGGAGAACTAAAATCGCGCTTCATAAACATTCATGAATGACACTCTTATGGGCATAATATACTTTGACATAACAATAGCTAAAAAATGCATTGGATTACTGGCTTTGATTGTTTTCCAACAGAGGGATGGAAGCAGGACGTTAAAAAGAGCAGAAGAGCTCTGTGAGCTTCTCTAAGTGGCTCCTTCCCTGCATCCTGCAACTCCCTTTGTCCAGCGCCCCCTAGTGGTTCCCTCCACCCAGCCCTCAGTCTGTTTAATAATCCCACACTTCTCCTCATTAAAGCCGTCACCCTCGGTCATTCTTTCACACTCGAATGCAGGTGCAAAACGGCAGCACAGCTGGTCAGAAGTCCAGCGTGTCGTACTGGTAGCGGAGGCGGGGGCTGTTCTCCGTGTAGAACTGGCTGTACCAGCGCCGGTGTCTCTGGATGGCGGAGTCCTCCTTCACCAGGACGGGCTTGGAGCTGTACCTCTTGTTGTTCCAAATCATCACGTCCCGTTCAAACTGTTAGGAGGTCGAAAGCGACAGGACCTTGTTGGGAAAATAATCCAGCTGGCTCAAGACGGGCAGCGGACCCAGTTCCCGGCAGGACCTTCTGGGTTCTAACCCCACACCCCTAGATTCACTTGTCAAATGATAATAATTATAATTTTGTATTTAGCAGACAGTTTTATCAAAAGTGAGAAAGCGTAGCCAGATGAGAGGCAGAATCCCTGAAGCAATTGGGGGCTAAGGGGCCTCACTGAGGGGCGCAACTGTGACATCTGCCAGCTATGGGATTTGAACTAACAACCATCTGATCACAGGCACTAAGTCTTAATCCCACAGGGGGTTAATGCTGTTTAACTACCTGTACAGTGTACAACTGTTCATGCAGAAATGAAAGCCGCGAAGGGGCAGAAGTTAGCCGCCCCGGCTATGACTGAATAGCGGTAACACTGGAGATACCGGCTGCTGCCGTTGCTCCTTCAGAGAGAGATTAGGAGCTCAGCCGTAGGAGGGAAACAGGGAACAAAAACGATGGAAAGCTATTGTTGATATTTCAAAAGAAATGACACTCAAGGCACCGAGGACGACAACGTGCCACATCGCTGTGTGAGACACGGCAGACGTCTGAATATACGCAGAGACTTAACTTTGGCTTTACCCGTGACTGACGAACCCTGTACTGAGACAGTGATGTTTCTAGGTGCTTCTCTCAGGGGTACATCTCTCTCACTGGATACTGTGGTAATACTGACACGAGGGAGGGGCAGCGATCGTCTGCCCACCCAATACAGACGAGACCAAATTTAACTAACCATTAGTGACTGATGCCCGCCCCCCCTCACCAGGCAGATTTTACCCAACACCCCTTTTGAAACAGATTCACAACAATTTACAGAAATACCCCTCAACGGCACCCCCTGCAGCGAGACCCCTCCTCCGCTCCTGCACCCCCCCAGGTTGACAACTTTTACCCCGCCCCCCCCCCCCAAACACTGGTGCCCACCCACCATACTGTAATGCCACTGGGGAGGGAAGGGGGGGGGATTACCTGGATGCACTCAGCTCGCAGGATGAACTTAGGCACCAGGGGGGGGATGTTGCCCTGGTAGAAGATGCTGTGGGAGACGCACTGCAGGAGGGGCTCCACGGGGGTCACGGAGTGCATGATGACACCGCGGCCCAGGAAGCTGCTGTCGAAGAGCAGGAACACGACCCCCGGGCCCACCTGCCCATGAATGCACGTCATCACACTGGCCCCCCCAACCAAACCAATCCAATTACGTTTTTAGGGCCCCTGTCACTCAGTCTTAACTCCGCCCCCCCCCCCTACAGAACCCCTGTATGCCAGCCTCTCCCCCCGTCTCCCCTCCCCCCACAGCCCCTCTCAGTCCCCTCACCTGTCTGGCCACCACATTCACGTCGAGTATGGGCCAGTGGCGGCCGAACACGGTCAGGGCGTGCTTCACCAGCATCTGCGAGCAGTGCTTATTGGGCTCTGGCTCAGGTTCCCATTCCACCTGGGTGTCACAGCATGGAGGAGGAGGGATTACTGACTGATGGACACCGGACCGGCCAATGGAAAGACAGCATTTTTGAGACAATCCCCCCTTCCCTTATGCCACCTTCCAATCATGCCGGATGAACTCCCATGTCTTGCTGTTGGTGTAGCGGAGGTCCACACCACTGACGATACCTGGCGTGTGCAGATGTGCCAGGTGGGCGATATCAGCTGCGTTCTCCGGGATCTCCTGCAGGGGGTGCACATGTGCTGGGCGAATGCTTAGGGGATCTGCTTCTCTCTCTCTCTCTCTCTCACACACACACACACATATACAAACCTCAATGTGGGCATTGATGAAGTGCTCTGTACGGCCGCGGTACACCCACTGGCCCCGCGCAACTTCCTCTTGCACCGGAATGGTCCAGCTGGGCTCAAGACCATCGCAGTGGAACCACACCAGGATCAGGCCGTTGATCTCCATGCTGGGCCAGCGTCGGACCTTAGCAAACTCCGGCACTGTAGGCCCAGAGAGATACGATGTCCTCACAGTATGAGCTGAGTCTCACAGAGGTGTTTTTGTTTACTGAATGGGTCCCTTTTTATTGTATTTATTATTTAATTACTGACTTTTTTAAAAGCATCGAATATCGAATCCTCCAAAAAATTATATCTGAGTGTAATTTCTATGTAGAATTTAATAAAAACAAAAATCACAGAGAGCGAGAGCATTCACAAGCAGCAGTCCTCAAACATATTAATCACACAGACACACACACACACACACACCTTTCTCCGCATAGGGGATATGAACACATTTCCCATCTTCGCCGCGGAACTGCCAGCCGTGGAAAGGGCATTCGATGCATCCACCAACCACACGTCCGCCCACCGCCAGGTTGGCGCCCAGATGGGGGCAGTACGCATCCACGACGTGGGCCTTCCCGTCCTGACCTCGGAACACAGCCACCTGCTCACCTACGAAATTTTGCGAAGGTGTGATTTTAGAGGCATCACCTCTGATGTATGCATGATGAGTCAAGCAAATACAGAAACAAGGGAAGGTGTAGTTCATCCCAAAACCACTAGGGGGTCTTCACTCCACATGATCTGTCTCTCTGGGGCCCATTGTGCTGAAGGGCAGCACTTGGTTTATTCTCTTAAAGGGACAGTCCCCCTTTCCCAGGACACAGGGAAATATTGTGTAAGCCCCACATTTGATACACATGGTAAAACTGCAGTGCTGTTACAGATCCCCAGTGTCCAGCCTTGGTCCTGAACCAGGCCTACAGAGAATAAGAAGCCACTTGACAAACACAAAGGTCATTTCAGTCTGGTGGCAACTGTCGCGGGACATTCCGGAAACTTGACCGGAGGAGGTGTCTGGACACGGGGGCAGCGTACGCATCCAGAATGGCAGACTCACCACTAGCTGGAACCTGACCCTACGAACGGCCAGATGGAGACCAGGGTCAGGTCATGCTGGTAAGTCTCCAGCATGCCAGAGCCTCACACACATGTGACAGGGTTTCACGGTTAGATCCGCTAGTGCTGCCTCAGCACCGTGTCGATTTTTTAATTATTTAAAACGTATGACATGGGAATATTTTTCCAACTTGGGTTTCAGACGTGCAGCGACCGCTCAGCGCTGGACTTAATATAGGTCAGCGGATCTAGAGCAGGAGCTCGCGGGCGAGCCAGGGGACGGACCTCATTAGCTACTGTGGCAGGGCAGCAGGCCTGGGGGGGCCGGGGGGGGGGGTGTCATTTGCTGTGGAGACTGGTCTTGGATAAGAACGCCATCGCCCTCACTAGGGCGATCTGGGATGTTGCACCTCCGTGCACCAGTGCAGTTGTTCCCGACTGCTGGTCTTAAGCTGAGCCAAACCTCCTTGTTTGACCAGCTGTCATCGCAGCCCTTACACACCGTACAGTAAGAGCGCCACAAGGCGCCAAGTGTAGCGGGTGGCCGTCCCTCAAAACACCACATGGGGAGGGAATCCTCAGGGGGGACACGCAGGGACATTATCAGAAAGACCGCAGACGCAGAGGCGGGGAGTCTGCTGACTTGCACTTCGGTGTTATGCCGGTGAGAAATCACGCCAGAGAGTTATGCCAATTTTTGGAAGAACCGGTGCTTCAACTGGATCACTCACCCCGTTCACCTCTTCTTGACCCAAAGTGCTATACATATTTTTTCTCACCCGAGTAATAAATGATGCCAGGCCCCACTGTCAAAATGTGTGTATTATCCACTGCAGACACATAAAAAAGGCTGTCTTTGTATGCCAACCCTTTAAAGCAGTGTTTCCCAATCCAGTCCTCGGGGACCTGCAGACAGTTCACGTTTTTGCTTCCTCACAGCTCCCTGATCCCTGGAAAAAGTTCTAACTGTCTGGCAGGGAGCTGTGAGGGAGCAAAAACATGGACCGTCTGTGGATCCCCGAGGACTGGGTTGGGAAACACTTTTTAAAACCTGTTTGTTCCTCCCATGTCATTTAAAGAATGTGATTCATTTACTGTTTGGGACCACAAGTGTTAATCCGTCACACCTTCGTCTAAGCAGTGTGTGCATGTTCGTGTGGTGCACGTCGAGTGTATTCTGCAGAACTGCGTGCATGCATGTGTGTGTATGGGGGGGGATCATTGTCTCTCTCCCAAATCACCATCCATGATCACGTGAAGGACCGCTCTGCCCACCATGCACTTTGGTCCATTGCCTCGCCTGGCGAGATCAAACAAAACCATGACCATGTGATCTGTGACAGCGTGGCAGGCATGAAACATTGACTAATCTTATATTATAATTAACCAACATTACGCATCACAAAGCAGTCATAGACGGAACTTCCCTTTTTGATGAGAGAGGAAGGAACAGGTATATAAAGCAAGAAGAGTGGCGTCTTCAGGCAGTGAGAAACTGTCCTTCCGCCTAGTGACAGTTTATGCAGTTTCCCGTCGGCAGCATCTACAGTCCATGTGCTGCTTATTTGCAGCCCCTGACACATGAGCTTAGCGCTAAAATGGATATTCATGTTATAACTTTAGCGGTTTGGTCACGCATTCAGTTCCTTGACTGCTATGAATACGGCTTTACAGTGGGTTGGGTGATATGGCCCAAAAAATACCATAAACTGAGAAAAAGGGTCTCATTATCTTGGTATTTTAAGGAGGGAAATGTAGTATCTAAAGTATATACAGCTGTGGAAAAAAGTAAAAGACCACAGCACAATTTTTTTGTCTCACTCATTTCTTGATTTATGGGTGTGTGACTGTGGAAAACATATTTTTTGCAAGCTGCAGCCTGGTTCTTCCCTGCTTCTCCTTAATGAAGGGCTGCTTCCTTGCTTTATGGGACTTCAGTCCTGCTTCTAGGAGCCTGATACAAACTGTCCTAGCAGTGTCCTTAATGCAACACCCGCACTTAATGTTGGCCATCTCTGCTGACGGTCACTTGACGTCATCCACTGATTCATGAGAAACTGTCAGATAAGTTAATAGTCGCTCTCTGGCATTAGAAAGTCACTTCCCCACTCTACCTGGCTGGTTCCTGGTCATTCCCAGTGTCTCCAGCTTCACCTCATTCTTGTGCACTGCTGTCTTAGAAATTTTGAGCCTGGAAGCAACCTGCTGCTCAGTGTAGCCTTCTGCCAGCAGAACCACGATTAAGCCAGGATTTAAAAATGCAAATTTGTTTATAAAAATAGAGTGGTCTCTTAATTTTTTTCTGTGACTGTATCTAAGCGTTTTCAAATAGGTGACTCAATGTATAGATATGTCAAAGCCACATGTAAGATGTCATGAGAACATTTAGATAAAACACAAACGAAATGCAAATGCAGTATTTCCTAACCCTGTCTGCCGATACACAACTATAACTATTCATGATAAAGAGAAAAATAAACGATGTCTATATCAGTCTTACATGGGTGCAGTAAAGTACCAACCGCTCAGTTTATGTTATTAAAACAGAAGGTGAACGTTCAGGAATAAAACATCCTAAATGTAAAACCTCTTCAGCAAACAACTCTAAATACAGAAGTCTGACAACCACTGAAAGTGCACTTAATAACTGGAATGATCCTCAATTTAAGGAATTAGTCTTCAATAAAATAAAATATATACTGCAAATTAAGATATTTTATCTTCTAAGTCAGCCAAATGCTGACTGAATGGTTTTTCCTTAGCTTTGAATTTGATGTTCTATGCTATATCATTACTGAAGCTCTCGTGTTGTTTACAGCCGGGAAGAAATACTATAGGTCTCTATTAAAAATCTTCGCTCATACTGTTCCCTCACTGGGCTGTCAAAATACCATATGTAAAATCGCAATCAGAGAAATTCGAACTTCGACAGCCTAAATTTTTGTGCGTAATAGAAGTATAATGATAAACACAGAATTCTCTTTCATCCTTCATCTCAAACAAAAATATATCACTATACTGTATCTTAGTCAAGAGTCAACAGACCGCCCAGTCCTGCTTCACACAGAAATTACCTGCAAATCCTCAAGTATATATTCCAAGCCAATTAATTTCACTGATGAACTACTGCAATTATCCTCTTATAAATCTCATCAGAATGTGCTTAACTATTATTATCAGAGTAAAATTCTGATCAAATGATTCACAATCTTGAAAGCATTTGCTTGCTATAGTAGTCACGGTACTCACAGAACACACACAAACAACCTGTATCTAGGGCATGCTGGACAATTGGATCTCAGGTTCACCCCATGAAAGGTATCTGGATTGATACAATTCCTCAGTGCTTTCCCTTGGGTCCCCCCCCCCCCCCCCCCCCCCAGGAGGGGAA
>JAODKE010000125.1:7383326-7398600 GCA_026779605.1 Mormyrus hasselquistii
TGCTTCTGGTGGAGGAGATGTGATGCAGTGCCCTAATGAGGATGCTTCTGGTGGAGGAGATGTGATGCAGTGCCCTAATGAGGATGCTTCTGGTGGAGGAGATGTGATGCAGTGCCCTATAAAGTGCCTTTACAATGGTCTAAACAATCTCTATGGGTACCTTTCCAATGGAAAGGGTGCTCTTACTGTATGTAGTGCCCTTTAATACTGCCCCAACAACCCAAAGGGTCCCCTTTCCAATAGAGCAGGGGTAGGGGTATCCACAAAGGGCCGGTGTGTATGCAGGTTTTTGGGGTAACCCTTAAGTCGGCTGTTCAAACCCAGATATGGAGACTCTTTAGCCAAACAGTCCTCTAATTAGTAATGTAATAGGGAGTTACATACCCAGTGGCCCTTTCTGGATAAGATTTCCTACTCAGGCAGTAAAGAAAATGGGACGCAATGCTGTAAAGTAGGGGTTGTCATTTCTGCAGACTGGTTTACATCAGACAGTTTCTCCTAAATGTGAAACATAAGGGGTCACAAAAAAATTGAAAATATTTGAATGAACCCATTCGCAAAACCACCAGCATTCTAGGGCCCGGTAGAATACTAGCCATTAGCTGGTGCCAGTCCAAGAACTGGACATGGGGAGCCTCCACTGTAAAGGGTACTCTTGTTCCTAAGCAGCCAGAATATACAAGGAAGTGCCCAAAAAGGTTCCCCTCTAGTGTATGAAATGTAATGCAGTGCAGTACAGGAAGTCTGTTCCTGTGTGAGAATGTTGGAACTGTCCTACTGACTGTCACTTCCATATGGTCACTGTGTACATTGATAACCGTGGTAACTGAATAGTACACACACCCAAAAGAAGTCGAGAGTCAAAGTTTTGTTTTCACTTTATTTCAACTCCTTTATGTCAAAAAATAATTATTTCAGACGACATCATTAAGAAGCTACAATGAAATAAGACAAATGCAAATAAAAAAATCATACATCAGGGCAGCTTAACTGAATGAAGGGATGGACACTGACTCCTTCCAAAAGATGCTATGAAACTATATCTGTGCAACATTTCACACATGTAATTACTACCATGGTAACCATGGGTGATCACAACAAATGGTGCAATCTGGACATTTCACTGGGAGCAAGTCTAAAGACATGGCGACAAAATTGATTAGAGCTAGTCCAGTCACAATTATTACATAATTGCCTGATAGCGATTATTCGAGCTGACCGCAATTATTTTTTCCATTACTGCTAAAATGTTTCCATTCATCTGTATAAAAATAGGTGAATGACACACATATTTCTATTACTATTTCCACATATATTTTTTTTTTTACCGTGAAACGTTTCACATCTCGTTGAGCTTCTGAAGCGATCCTTACCTGCCCTATTTGTAGCTTGCACATCCGCGCAAACTCACGTGCACAATCAGCCTTTACGGCAAATCTTATGACAGTGCCCGATTTGTATCACTTCCTTTCACCACATTTTGACTCAACCTGATCTCGTTGATATTTCTTTCACTACATCGCATTCATTTTACGGGCTGCTTGTGAATGTTCTCCACCAGCCCAGAATGGGATAATTAGCCAGATATTCCGATTTTTGATTCTTTGTGTTCTCCGTAGCGCCTGCGCTTGTGTCTGAGTGCGTGTTTATGGGTTTTGTTACGTTGGGATGACTGTATATGCAGCTGACGGCTGGCGCAATCATGCTGCAGCAGTGTCATTATTTTTTCTTTTCCCACTGATTTGGAGTGATATAACGGGTGTACATGACTGGTACAAAAGTACGCATTCGCCAGTGATACGCGTGGCAATTTCTTATAGCAGCGAAAATGCGTACGCATGTTATGTGCATTCGCGATTTTATGACAAAGAATTACCATTGTTTTTAACCTTTAGGTAGTTAATTTGTACTTCTTTCATGGTATAAATGCTCAAATAAACAGTGATTTCTTGTCATAACAGCACGAATGCCTACAATAAATATCTATTTGCATATATAGGCCTATGACGACTGCATAGGCCTACTTTCGTAGCAGTTATGTGCACCCTGGATATAAATATGGCTGAATCAAACACAAAATACGCCAAACTTAATATTTCATATTTAAGTTTACAGTGAACCAAAGCTATGAGTAGACCAAAATACAACGGAATCATTAAAGTCAAGGCTCTGTGTCCTGTTTCACAAACGATTTCTTTCTTAGCCAGATAACTTGTCAGACTTATGATACACCAGGTTAGATAGATTTTATCTTTGTTAATTTGTATTTACCCTAGATTACCCTAATTTCAATAAATTTCTTGGCTTAGTTTGCTGTAAATGTAGACAATATGTCCCAGAGGTAAAATCGGGTAGGTGGTACGGATCGGGTAATGGTAAAACTAACTTTTTATCTCGAGGTGGTTAACTTCTTATTTGTTATTTATGTCACATCTGCCCAGTAAAAATTTTCTTTACAAAGCTTAAAAGTCTAAATCAGTTTTTATTTTTGTGTTCCAGTATTCAATATTCAATTCATTATAAGGTATAACCTAAATGTATTATTAAACTATGATTAGGGTAACTCTAGGCTGATAATGACATAAAATTAACAAAAAAGACAATTAAATCATTAATCACAATTATCTGTATGACAATTAATCGTCAACAAAAAATTCATGATCGTGACAGCCTTAATTAGAGTGTGACAAACCCAGTGCTCTCCATTTAGGCCCAGGTTCGACACTGCCAGCCTGGAATTTCTCCCCGTGATTTAATGAGATCTGACTTTTTGTGCAACCACACTTGTAATTGTGGCTGCAGACCGGGGATTTAATTTGATGGAACAAACATTGCATTGTGTTTTTAAATTCCCTGCGGTCATGCATGAAGCTCATATCTCATTACTTTTTTTTCCTAAAAACTTTCACTTTACCCAGAAACAGATTTCTTAATGTTTGCACACTTTAAAGCTCTTTTTAATTAGGCGTTATCTTGTTTTGGACAAGTAGCAGGCCAGCATTTCATAATTTCAAGTATTTATTCCAAGGGTGCTTTGTATTTGTAATTATAAACTGTAAAAATCATAGAAGAGACCCTGTACCTACTAGTTATGATTATTGTTACTATTAATATTATATGTTGATATATTATTGCCACTATTATATTGTTACTATTAATATTATACGTTAATACCCTATACCTCCAATATACAATTGGAAGGGCTGTGTGTATCTAAAACAAAACCATTCACACACAAATGATTGGGAGAGATCCAGTTGAAAAAAAGTTAAGTAACTAAAGTGTAAATCACTTAAGAGTTAATGCATGGCAACAAGACCCAAATAGTCATTTTATGCGCTATTGTTATAAGTTATCATTTTTAATTTATGGTATTTCTACTTTTAGCCATTCTTTATGACAGTTATTAAATAAAAGAATAATAACAGAATAATGTAGGGCCTACTGCCAGGACTTAATTCTTCTTAACGAAGAATTAATTTATACATCATTATGCATACTTCGAATTATTAGCCCATATGTGGAATTTAAAACGATCAATAACGCATTCAGTAGCCGGACTATGTGAAATAGCTGTCTTCTAAAAATGAAACGTTAATTTAAGAACCAAATGAAGAAAATCGTGCACATGTGCTCAGTGCATATTCAAAAACCCATTCTCTCTTAAATTACCTAAAACCCCTTATGTTACAAAACTGCCTATTATCTGTTATTTTTCCCCACATATGCGCAGCAGTTTTAACGCATGGCGAAGAGGATCGGGGATGCAGGTCAAAGAATGTGCATCCGTCTTTAAATTAAAAGATCTTAGTTATCGTGGTCAGAAAACGTCTCTAATAAACGTTAATATTGAGCCCCAAGGCGCAATTCACTCCGTGCCTCGGGATAATGCGTACTGTACCGCTCTGCTTTTGACAGCGGGGACGGTTGTTTCAAGGGTATCGGTACTCACCCAGCACAGTAACGCTCTTCACTTCCCCCCTGTCCAGCATGTGCGAATCCAGCACCCGAAACCATCCGTTGGGGTAGATAGGTGGCAGCTCCCCGGTCTTGCGTCTCCGGCGTACCTCGTTGGCAGCCTGAGCACGGGAGCGCCCGTCCTCACTTATGTAGCCCACCTCGTCCGGTGTGCGGAGCAGCTCCAGCGGAGCGAAGAGGAGCCGGTACAGCCAGCCCAGTGCAAGAAGCGACACCCCGACGAGGATGCAGGCTGCGGCCCTGGCCGGGGCACCAGCCAGCCCGGTTTTCCTCCACAGCTCAGGATACCCGCTCATAAAGAGCAGGTCCGAAGGATCGCGGACATCCAGCAGCAGTCCGGCCGTCAGGCTGATCGATATCACCGCAAGTACCTTGATCAGCAGCGACAGATTGCAACTCTCCATGCTGGTTTTTTGTTTATCGAGTAAAATCTTCGCTCTGCCACCAAAGCTCGGCTGAGAGAAAGTGTGCTACCTTCTGCCGCAGTGAACTAATGAAGTGCCGCTCTGTACACCTGACAAGCGGAGGGATTGTGTCTCTGCCTATGCATGGACTAATCCGTAGTCCGCCTTCTACCGACGGTTCGCCGTAAGAACTGGTGAGTTCTCGTATTTATTACTAAGTTCATTCACCCGCAGAGCATGAAAGCAGTTTGCTCTAAGAATAAAATCAGTATCATATTCGTACGGCTTTCAGCCTGCAAATATCACCATTGACAGGTAAAATGAAGTATGCATAAACTACATTTACCTTTACAAGGCCATGGTATATAATACAGCAGTTTCCTGCCGTTGTATTCCTGATGCCATCACCATTGGTATCACTGTCATATACAACGTGATGCAGAATGTAAGTTTATAGAATTATATAATGAAGATTATAGTGATTACACTGATTGAAAATTATAGCGTTTGATTGTTGGCCGATTTCATTTTCAATTAAGCTACAAAGCACGCACTTCTTGAATAAGTAAATACATAAATAAACAAATAAACAAACAAATAAATGGACAGGATAGATAGATAGATAGATAGATAGATAGATAGATAGATAGATGGATGGATGGATGGATGGATGGATGCGCTAACAACTTTTCCCCCTCATAGTAACACAATGCCCCATAACCACGTATGCAGCGGATTTATACTGTACACATAGGTTACTGCGGTATCCGCAACAGTATAGTGGAGAGCGTGTTGAATTTAGGAGACGGAGAGCAAAGAGGCGTTTCACTGAACACCTGTGGTTCTCCACTCTTGGCTTCACATATGTGACAGGCTGTAACTTATAAATGAGGATTCGCATATATTTGAATATAACTCGTAAATAAGAGCAGATGGCTTGGTGACTCAATGGGTAACCTCACACCAACATGGAGATTATGAATGTCACCTCCATTCTGTACGTGTGCAGTTCTCCCGTGGAAATTCCTCTACGTTGACTAAGTGACGTGTTTAAATTACATGTATGTATTCATGCATATATCAGTGTATATATACTGTGTGTGTACTAACTTACATACACAAACATGCACGCACGCACACACACAAACCCCGCATCCATAAAAGTTGGCATATTTTTTATAATGCAATAAAAACAAAAATCTGTAATGTACTGTACATGTCGCAAGACCCATCCTTGCTGGCAAAGACTGGGGTTTTGATGGTTGCTAGTTTTACACCCAATCATCATACCCAATCTGCTACCAGTTAGCCTGCTTAATGTGGAGTCTTCCAGACCGTTGTTACTGGAATATTCTGTGTACTTTTCAAACTAATTTTAACTCTGTTCCAACTTTTGTTGAATGTGCTGCAGCCATCAAATTTTCACTTTGTGTATATTTACAAAATGCAATTAAGATGGTCAGTAAAACTGTTGAAAATCTTTTCTTTGTACCTTTGTCAGTTAAATGAAAGTTCACATGAATTAAAAAATCACAGATTTTTATTTTGTATATTATTTTAGAAAATATCCCAACTTTTCTGGAAATTGGGTTTGTATGCTCTGTAATGTAACCTCTACTGGTATCTCGTCCAGGATGTAGCCCAGCCTCGTGCTGGTTCACAGTCCTCCACGACCCTGACCAGGACACTTGGCTGGTAGATGAAAAAATGCATAAATGGATGAGTTTTTTGGGGCTTAACGACTCGAAAAGGCAAACTGTTGTGTAACAAGGCTGATTTGTCCACATCCACATCTCACATAGTTTGCTGTAATATGAACGGAATTTATTTATTACCACATTAACGGAAACATTAGTGCTGTTTGGTTTAGCGTTGAGTCACTCCTGTATGACGACTTTTAAAATGTATTTAGGCCATAGCGAAGTTGTAGATGTGAGAAAACCCACAAAAGTGATACAATTTTCAATATGAAACTTCAGGAAAAGGATGTGACACCTGGGTACGACATACTCACAATCCTCTCTAACTGCACATTCATGACGTTTCGATGGATTAGCCACATTCAGATGAGTAGCCATACGAACAAAAAGAATGCGAAAAATGTGAATGAATGGAATGTGAATTTGAAACCAGTCTAGTTAAGAATTAATACAAGAAGAAGTCAAAAACACACCTATACATTTTAACAAGAGCAGAGAATTCCGTGTAAGAAAATTCTTAGATTTTCAAGTAGTACAATCAACTTGGTAACTCTTGGTTATTACTTTAATCCATATAATGTTGGTGAGGCTGATGCAACTCCCTCATCTTATTAAAATTTTGAAAGAAATCTGCACGCATCAATTTATTCTGAACCGCATCAGTAGACACGACATAATAAAACAAGATGCGAGGCTTTTAAATTAACCTCCTGAATACCGTATTGTACCTTCGTTAGTAAAAAAATCCTCTATCTTTGTGTGTCGCCTACTGGTTATTGTCGGTACTACAACAAATTAACCTTAATATGTCACGTGATTGCAGTCGCTCAGGCTAACTGCGTTCCTGAGATGTACGACGGAATGTAGTGTTCAGGGTTGGTTGAAGTCCTCAACATTATATTATATTATAATATATGGAACTTGCATGTCCTCCACATGTTCTCGTGGGGCTTCCTCCAGTGTCCGCCCCCCCCCCCAAAAAAAAAACATGCTGAGGTTAATTGGAGTTACCAAATTGCCCATATAGGTGTGAATGGTGCATTACTGTGTCCTGGGACCCATAGGCCCCAGAACCCCTGCAACCCTGAATAGCACAAGCAGTTACAGAAAACTGATGGATGGATGTATTAAATAGGCTAATGAATAATATTACTATACAATTAAATTAAATAGCTACTACTAATAATAATGACAAAAATACATCTTAAATAGCAGGTCCTTTGACGGAAAAACCTCTGGGACATTCAACATAACCAAAGATATAGGAGTTAGAATAAAATTATTAAAGTTAACATATTAACATTAATCTGAAAGTCGTTAAGAACAGCATACAGTATTGTAGTAAGGGGGACAGCATGTGGCTCAGTGGGCTAAGCCTGCGTGCCTGTAATCACAAGGTCACAGGTTTAGACCCAGCCTCAGCATGTCTGCAGGTCCTTGAGCAAGGCCCTTAACCCCCAGCTCCCTGGGTGCCCTGCTTTTTGTGGACAGGACAGCTTGCCCTACAAAAAAAAAGAGCAAGTTGAGAGAGGCATAAAAATAATTTCCCCACGGGGATCAATAAAGTTCAATCATTATTAAGAGTATGACTACTAGAAGCAAATGAATTTCATTTCTACATTGACCTACAGGCTTTAAAACCATTTTATGGTATTGCAACAGTATTGTAGTCCTATATACGTATATCGGCAGAAAACGAATTTGACAGCCCACTTCATTACAATGCACTTATTTTTGATCACATCGTGCCAACGTAACGTCGTCCTTGACACCTTTGCCTCTCTCCATCACCATACAGCTGCTATGTGGCAGCACTGCAGGGGGCGCGAGCGAGCCAGTTTTTTTTTTATTATTATTATTTTTATCTCAGAGAGGTGACATCTGATGACAAGTCCGCAGTCCCAGACGTGACGCTCCAGGCTGGGGGGGAGTTCGCCAAATAATTTGAGGTGGATACACACCCTCTCGGGACATTGTATCATATGGAAGGTGAGACTTAACCATTTTTTTCTTAGGGGGGCGCTCAGAAAGTTTGAGAGCCGCTAGCCTAGACGGCCGCCCAACATGATCTGGGGGTTAATTGGACCTGCTAGTCATAGATGGATTGTCACTAAAATCAGCAGCCGTGTCACGAATTTGTTTAGCCTACATAGAAATAAAATATATTATTAAAATGCCCATATTTTTAGTATGAGGCAAATTCTACGTATTGGTATTTTTAAATGAAATATTCGGGACTTCACTTTAAAATAAAAACCAAGTTATAGTGGCATTAAATTGTTAAAAGCCTGTAAACAGTAAAACGAAGTATTGCGAGTAAATGAAAACTACAAGTCCCGAAACACAGCGATAACCGGCTGGCACCTTGGAGGGCGTGCTGGCCCGACGTGATTTTCCGGGATGACAGCCAGGGGAGGTGAAGTTCTCGGCAAGCGAGCGTAAGAGCTCACCTGCTGCTTCTCCGGTTTTGCTTCACCTGCGAAAAGCTGCAAAGTTACGATAACATAGCGATCCTACGACTGACCTTCAAATGTAAGTAGCATAACAGACTTAAAAATGTTGGTTGTAAATGCACCTGTAATGCAGTCCCATGCATATCTCGCATTAGCGAATTGACTTGATTTAATGCTGTCTGCTCAACTTAATGCAGAGACTTATTTAAAGTTCCGAATACTGTGATAAGTTATAAATGTAGTCTTTGAGACGAATGGTGTTTTAATGCACAGCAGCTGATTGAATTTAAAAGCTTCGCTTGTTGCTGAATTTGTGGTTCAAACTTCGCCGAAAGACAATTTGGACCAGAATTCAGAAGTCAGATTCAGTGTAAGCAATCTGCTTTTCTGAGTAACACTGCACTCCTTACTTACTATTACTAAGACGAGAGGTTTGGGCCGTAGTGGAGGGTTTACTCTGAAACGAAGCACACAAGTGATACGGAACGACGTAAAATTTGACTAACAAAACAAGATTAGTTGATTTCAAGGAAGCAAAGATGAACCAGGCTAAAAATATCTGTTTTAAAGTCCCTCCAGTTCCCCTTTGTCCGTCAACAGAGCGCAGTGTTACAATAGATGAACTAGACCTTGATTGTATACATGAACGTAAGCATTAAAATATAAATCGGCTCCGATGAAGTATGCAGGTATCCGCCGATGTTTGACTTGAACTGGACCAAAGATGCAGTGGCTTTGTCCTGTAGGAGGTGGTATTGAATGGTTGGTGATTCAGCTACCAAAAACAAACTGGCATCATGGGCATTGTAATGGGGGATTTGGGCGATTCTGACTTGGAACGTAATTTGGGATTTTTAATAATATTGGTTCTCATTTAAATGCATGTCTTTTTTGAGCACTTTGATGTGAACTGTAATTGAAGATGTTCTGTAAAAGAAGACATTCTTGACACTGAGTATTTGATCCTGTGTGTTTCTTGTACTGCGGCCCACTTTTAGCTTGCCAGTTTACCCATAAAATGGTATTGGAAGATCCCAGTCCTGGTTTACTTTTCCATTGTACTCCCGCGAACCTCCGGAGTGCAAAGTGGAAGGCAAACTGAGTGAATTTAAGTAATGGCGTAGATACCTTAGAGACCATGATTCTGGCAACAGTCAGAATCAGTCATGCAGAACACCTGCCTGTCTGTCTCCCTTCCTGTCTGCCTGACTGTCTCTCTGTTTTACCAATTTGTCTTTCTGTCTGTCTGACTAGTCCATTAACAATTGTATTCAACTTCTGATTGTTTTCAACTACCTAAAAAGCTAAACCAGTCCTGTCCGGTGAATACCAGTGCTGATAGTGTGTACACAGCTGTAGAAAATCTTGTTCTTGTCCCACAAGTTGCTGTTTGGAGCTGCTGAGTCTGCTGCTCCCTCCAGCGTCCCGCCAGCAGGCAGGGTGGGGCAGTGGGGTGGCTCTCCTTCATGCTTATCCTCCTCACACCCCATTGGCTACCTGCCACCTGTTTTCTTTTCTCACTTGTGTGTACAGCATGAAACAGGTATGGTGGGGTGTTGTTAGGTAGGAATGGGGAAAGGATGGCAGCCATGGAGGAAAGCTGAAAGTGAGACCGGTGCACTCCTTCCTGGGCTTTGCCCCTGGGGGGCACATTTCTGTGGGAGATGTAGGGAGAGAGGAGCTCGAGGGGGACTCCAAAGAATGCTTTTGTGCTGGAGATGGGGGGGTGGCGTGGACTGTTAGGCCTGGTCTGCAGAGAGCACCAAATGCACACATGTATACACACACACACACACACACATATGTAATTATATCTTTGTTGGGACTCTCCATTAATTTCTATGGGGAAAAGTCTAATTCCAACATGATGACCTTAACCCCCACCAGCCCTCACCTTAACCGTAAGTAAACAAACAAAATATGAGACTTTTGGCATTGTTAGTTTTTTGATTGCATTCACAGATCTTTGTGGGGACCTGAAAAATGGTCCTCACAACGTCAAAATAACAGGCTTTTATCACACTGTGTGGGACATTTGGTCCCCACAATGTAAAATAAACCTAATACACACACAGACACACACAAAATAAAAATAAAAAGTGCGTGTGTGTGTGTGGGGGGGGGGGGGGTATACACATTTATTTATTTATATATACACATACATACATTTAAATAAGTGTGTGTTTGTGTGTGTGTGTGTGTGTGTGTGTGTTTGTGTGTAACCCCCCCCATGCACACTTTCAAAAATCGGAAGCTCACATCACACAGATGACATAGGAGAAGCATATTGCCGGTTTCCCTGAAATGGGAAGTAAGTGACGCTTTGCTGAAGTTCAGCGGTTATTTACTATAACTGACTGGTGGCACGATACAAAATGAAAGCTGATATTGGGCTCATTTCATTGGTTCATTTAGTTTGAAGACCTACGCTAAAGCGGCGTTGTGTATCTGTGTACATACACACAACATGCAAATGCACAATAGGCCGCATTCTTTCTGAAAACTTTGGAATCAACATACAGATATTTTTCTTGGTAAGTTTTCTCAGTGGAAGCATTGCTGATCCCACAGTTCTTTTTTTTTTTCTAGATGTCCCAACCTGCTGTGGGCTCTAAGGTTTCCCTTTTTGTTTCGTCTTGTCATTTTGGAACAAGACTGGGGAAGTGCGAGTGAATTTCTATGTCAGCCCAGCCTCACTTGTGCAGGAAGTTTGGGGAGGGCTGCACGTTATGGAGAAGCGTGATGCCGAAGCAATAAAAGAGATCCTGTGGGATTTTATCACCCAAAATCCTGAGCTGGTTATAGTGTTTTGGGGATGACCTCCCAGTCCAAAGGTGTCTCTGCAATTCTGTGTCTGAGTGTCGGCGATTGGCTATTTCTGTAGCCTCACATAAGGTAAATGATTATGGAAATTAGGTGGCTTTTAGAAAAGGAAGGAATAAAATGTAACCTTTGTCCTGGTCCTATTCCTGAATAAGCTGCACGCTGGCTGGCTCTCACCGTCTGTAGGTTATCTTCTGCACAGTTCTGAGCAGCAATTGGACCATTCGCTTTGCGTCACACGCAATCTGGCTGCTGTTTGCTGTGTGTATCCACAATGCACTGTGCTGCACTCAGGAACAATGCCGCGCTTTGTGAGGGGTCAGCGTAGCGTGTCCTGACCTAGACTGCGCTGCCTTTCCACGGCATTCTGGGATTTCTGTGTTTTTTGTGTAAGCTTTGTTAAAACACCTTCCATTAAGAACCAGTTTACACTTAAGCGGATTGGTGGCTGGCTGAGTGAGAGGGCGAGTGGGTGGCGTGTTTGGGGGCGTGGTGGCGACGGGTCACTTCCTGGTGTCTGGTTGGCATGAGCTGAGAAATGGAAGCGAGTGCTGAGCGCTGGGAGTACTTTCAGAATGACCCTCGGACAGGGAAGAGCGCAGACTCCTCTTCCTGCACCTGACCTCAACCACCGTCACCACACAATCCAGCAACACACCCCGTTTCGGTCTCGCAGCTAAAAATACCGCCGGCGGTGCATTTTCAGGGTGAGTCAAAGCCGTGGTTCTTTCTGAGGATGGTTCTGAATCCACGTCAGTCTCACCGTGGGTGATGCCGCCTCCACCTAAGCCGGCTGGCTCAGCCGTAGATTGATGCTGCGGTCTGCGATTAGATCATCGCTCCTTTGAAAAGCGAGACGCGGGGCTCTGTCTTGCCACGCTGCCATGCGGGAGTAACGCTGGACAGGATGTATGAGAACCCGGATGACTCATGCTGGATGAAAAGCTCACGCTGCCGGCTGGTCCTGAAGTGACACTGAAGATCTGAGCACTGAGAAGAAGCCTTTGATCTAGTTCTGAGGTAGAGGCTTTGGCGGCTTCTAATTTTTCATACCAACATACCGTCCAGACATTATACCGTAATACTTTTGAAAAGTAACACTATTTACTACCAACTAACCTCGCGTAGAGCGTGGAGGGGGATGGGGGGGGACTTCAAATTTTGACGTAATATACTGTTATCCAGCTCAGACCATTTCTAAGGTATTACAGGTCTGTGTTGAAGGTTGCGTCTAGCTGTTCATTGAGGTCTTAACAGCCAGCCTATTGAGCTGTTCAGTGGTTGTGGACTTGCTTTCTTCTGCTGGTGGAGGTGATGATCCTGAGATCCTGTGATATTGTCATGTTGGTGGGGGTCATGGTGCTGGGTGGGGGCAGCCCGGCGGTCAAATGGAGGTAGTGCCGTGTGTTACTTATGGGTGGAGAAGCTTTGTCCCTCATCAGCATGAAGCCGTCAACCTCCAACAGGGAAGTGAAAGTGGGACCTTGACCACGTCCCTCTCACTGCATTTAGAAAGCGAGAGTGGCCGGGCTGCCCAGGCGCCACTTTGTTCCACCTCTAGGACCTTGGCGTGCGAGAAAACGGATGTCCGCTGGCGGACACCCCCGTTATGACTCACTCTGGGCTTGTTCCCTGTCCACGTTGCGAGGCTCCCTGTAGGAGGCCGTCCCATCTAAAGCAAGTCGAATGATTTCCAAGCAGACAGCTGATTTGCATGAATGACATGGACCGCGGGGGATGTCTATAAGGAAAGACAGATCATCTGTCAATTTGTGGGGGGAAATGCCCGGAAAAACAAGGAACTCCTACTTAAAGGGGAAATCCACTGGAACTTAAAATTCCACACAATATCCTGCATGTTCTGGTGAACTGTGGCCACACGGCTCATTCATGTGTTTCTTGGTGGCTGGTGGTTTTGTGTGATTCACCTTGATGGAGTGATTGGGTTCTTCCTCCCCAGCTTGAACACCACCCTCTTACCCTCCTCGAGAGCCGGGTGAAACATGGCGACACTGGATGTGCACACCCTGGCCCACCACTTGAAGCAGGAGCGGCTGTACGTGGCATCGGAGAAGCAGCTGATTCAGCGGCTGAATGCCGACGTGCTGAAGGCTGCAGAGATGCTGTACTGTACCACTTGGGTCACCGGGGAACAGAGGAACAACCTGGACCGTGTCATCCGCACCAGGTGACCAGAACGCAGCCCCCTGGGGCATTTGAGGGTTTGGCATGCAGCTGTGATCAGATGGTTGATGGTTCAAATCTCAGTCGGCAGTTGCGGAAGGGGCTCTGCCTTCCTGTCTAACTGTACACCACTTTAGGTAAAGTCATCTGATAAATAACTAAATTCGACACTGATTTTGGCCAGAAAGGTTCCCTGTTCTTGTTCTTGGTTCTGGATACAGTAACCTGAAGTGCCTCCATAAAGTATTCACTAAGAGCTTTATTATACATTAAAATAATAAATAAAACGTGAAGACTGGGGCACAGCTATAAACTGGGTTGATCGCCGCGGTAACGAAAGGGATGAGTCACGTAGGAAGTGTGCTTAAAGAAGAGTACAGGGTCTAGTGGGGCTCCGTTTTACACACACCTGGCTCCCCAGCTTATCCCCCGCCCCCCTCCTTTCTTGCAGCACGGAGGCCTCCCCCACAGAGTGCTGCCAGCGTGCACGATTACTGGAGGACACGCGCTTTGTAGACGGCTATACCACACTTGGCCACCAGGTGGTGGCCTACGGGGAGCTCCTGGCTGGCCTGCGCTCAGACTCTGGGCTTGTGGCGTCCTGCCTGGAGGCCGGGCAGTGGCTCAGCCCCGAGCGCACTCTCTCTGCCGCTCACACCATCTTCGCCTCGCTTTACGGCAGCTGCGTCACACAGGAGGATGAGGGCTACCTGCTCAAGGTGAGGCGGGGGGTGTGGCTCAGTGCCAAGATTGGGTCATGTGACCAGGAAGTACCACAGCTGCACTGAAGAAGTTACTTGGCTTGAAAAGCGTTACTGAGCACCCAGGCGTGTAAAGTATCACCTGTACAAACAGAAGCTGTTCAGGGTGATTGTATTTCCTGTTGGGTCTGACTGGAATAAGAGGTGAATCTCTGTGTTTGAAATATCTCCTCATCCACTATATAGGGCGTCGGCCATTTTGTAATGCTGTTTGAATTCTATTCAATTTCATGCACTATATAGTGCACTACAAAATCGGCGCGAGGCTTGGTTGACTTAGACCGTCATGCATTGTGGCTCGTCCCGAGTATTTGGGAAGTTTTTCTCAGTCTGAACTGTAACTGTCAACCGTTGATAAGTGGCTCACCTGTAAAATACTTGCGGCTGAGCAATAACAAGAGTGTCAGGGATGCTGCTGCTTCTGCGCATGTCACTTACAATGTGTACTTATCCAAAAATATCAATGTTGGTGCCCTTGTTCTAACTTTGGTTTAAATGGTAGATACCAATATCCAGCACATAATTATGCAGCAGTGTAACACTGGCTTAGTGTCCCAAATGTGTCAACCACTGTCTGCCCTTATCCCCTACGGAGTGTTCTTTGTAGGGAACCCTATGGAGTGAGTGAGTGAACAAGCAAACACACTCGTGTGTGTGTGTGTGTGTGTGTGTGTGTGTCTGTTTTGTTTTGCTCTTTTTGGGTTTTTTTTTTGTATTTAAAACCACTGTTTTAACAAATGCTTTGTTCAGATTTTTTTTTAATCATGTATTATGTCAAAAGGTGTCTGAGAAAGGAACACAAATGCCTGCATTCCTGCCTGCTTGCAAGCATATCTGTCGGTCGGTCGGTCTGTCTGTCTCTGCCTGCCCACCTGTGTCTGCATGCCTGACTGTGTGTGTGTGTGTGTGTGTGTGTGTGTGTGTGTGTGTGTGTGTGTGTGTGTGTGTGTGTGTGTATTCACATGTTTTGA
>JAODKE010000125.1:7402385-7414322 GCA_026779605.1 Mormyrus hasselquistii
TGGGTTTTGTGTAGCCACCCCACGGGGGTGGGCGGGGGGTCCGAAAACGGGGGCCCCCCCCCCCCCCCCCCCCCACTAACACAGTTAGCTGGGGGCCGGACACCATCCCCTAATCCCCCCATGAAGTCACAATTCTATATTTCATTACAAATAACTGCGGAGCACATCGAAAGTTGGTCCTTCAAACCAAACTGTTGGTTGTTGTGTGAAGCCTTCTCACTTTTAAGGCGACACCGCCACCCTGTGGTAACATTGGAAATTGCACTATTCCTCATTGCATAGGGCTGTGCAGGGACCTGCCTCACGGCAAGGTCAGGCATGTCCTTCACAAGTACGACTGAGAAAATCCTAAAACTATCAGGTGCCCAGAAGGTGACTTTCTGTGGCTTAACATTGTATAATTGGAGCATATTCTAGATAGAAATTTATTCAGTGTATCTGAGATTTTCAGTCATTGTTCTGATCATTTCTGGTGTCTTAAAATGTAATGAGAGAAAATCCATACTTTCATGATTAGACATCACCATCCCTCTCTCGTGATAAACTATAATCTTCACTGGGATACTGGACTCGTCTTGTCTTTGATTCGTCCTTCATACAGACACACCATCTGTCATTGGTCAGGACATGGCAGGTCGGGACAGCTTATTGGTCATTAAGTCTCCTTCCGCGAGGTGCCCATTAAATGCCCATTAAGGTCTTGTTATCATACAGACATTGGGACAGAGTTGAGGCCTCTTATCTAATGACCCTGCTGAAAAGGCGGACCTGTGCTCCTCACCGCTGACAAAGGTTTCCCCTTTCGGGCTCAAAGCTGTGGTCACTACATGGTTCTTTTTCTGCATGTGCCTTGTGTTGACTGTGTCTGGGGGCTGACTGGGGGCTCGGGTGGTATCTAATTTTTCATACCCTCATTTTATACATAACCATATACGGTATCTTGACAGTATTTTGAAAAATTGGCACTATTCCAGTTTTTGCAATTTTGCAGAACAGGAGGCCAAATTTATTGTAGGGGTTACCCCCCCCCTCCTCCACCCATGCAACAAATCTTAACGATAAGCTCAACAATTTTTTTTTTTATCCAAGATTTCAAAATTCAGCGACGCGCCCAAACTACTGCACTCCCCAGCCGCATTTCTCTGATGGCATTTCACCGGCCAGTCATTACGATACCATGTGGCGTTTTTGAGGAGTGGTTGACCATATAAACTCCACCCCGGAGCTTGAGGATTTGCATGAATCTTAGAACATGTTTCCGAGGTCCCCAAGCCACATGAATGCAGGGAGTTTCCTTGCACTGATTCTCACTCTTTGAGCGCACTTCTCTCTATGCTGGGGTAACTTGGGCCAAGTGGGGTAACTTTCTCTCTGGGTTCTGACTTCTGCCGGGTCTCCGCTCTCTCCAGGGGCCTCAGCAGAGCCCCCTCAAGCCAGCCTGAACTTGCTCTCCAGCTTCGGGTCCTGCTCGGGCTCTATGCTCGCAGAGTCCTTCGCCAGCTCCACCGTCTCAGAGGCCACAAGTGACGCCTGGAGTGTGGAGGTCCTGCCTGGTGACCAAGGTGCTTTTGGAGGAGGGGTGGGGGGTGTATTCCCCATCAGCTTGGGCGAGTTGCTGAGCTGTGCTTTTGTAACTACGGCTCACATAAAACTCCCGTAGTTCAACAGGCAGAGCATTGCGCTAACACAAAGGTTGTGGGTTCAAATTTTGCAGAACACGCACTAACTGTAACCCTCATTTTGGATAATGATGTCAGATTAATATATGTGATGTAATGTAGCACATGGGACGATGCCTTGGGTCTGTGTGTGTTTGGATTTTCATAGCTTTTTCTGCTGTCGTTAATGTGCTTTGACTGCTAACCGCAAAAAAGCTTGGATTTGTTTACATACTTGTGTCTTAACGCTGCTAATCCAGGAGGTGAAGTACCACATGATTCTGTAAGGCCCAGGATACCTCCCCAGTTTGTTTCTGAGATTAATTCATTTCAGTATGTGAGGTGAAGGATGGACCACGTGAGAGAGCAGGCGTGTCGTAAACGCACTACACGTGTGTCGCATAACTCCACCCTGCTCCCACCCAAACAGAGGCCCTGGATGTGAAACCACACGAGCGCATGCAGGAGGTTGAGAGCGACGTGTTGGATGATGTCATGCAGGTTACTTCCCACCACATCAGTCCTGGGAAAGGCATGGGCTCAGGTACAAGGGCGCCCCCCTACCTGGCACAATACCAGCCTCGCTGAATTATTCAAATTGCTAATTTTAACAATTGAACATTGATAGCTAGATATCTAGCTAGCTGACATCATCGTTAATTGTGAAAATAAAGCAAAATGTTTGTATCTTGTTCACACTGACATACTTGCCCCTCTGACAATAGTCTACATAAGTCCATTTAAAACATTAAGCTGTTCACCGACAGCTGTGTATAGATGGATTTCTGTATGTGATGCTAAGGGCTAAGCTGTTTTAGGATTATTTTGTGAAGTATTTTTGATGCTCCTGGAATAATAGGTTTTTAGCTTTTTCATTGCTGATGTAAACAGCTTGGTAATGCCCCCCCCCCCCCAATTGACTGATACGCACACTTCTTTGCTAAATGCTATGCTAACAAATCTACCGACTGCTTCCCTAACTGCTGCTGCAATGACTCTATTAGCATGCTAAGCTAACCGCTGCGCTAATCGCCACCCTTGTAGACATGAGCGCTGCACCGGCAGAGGATGCACAATCAGAAAGTAGCTCAGACGGGAAGGACTCGATGGCCGGCCCGGACTTGGGAGGACCAAGCTGTGGTAGGTGAAGGGCGTCTCCAGTCAAACACCCCCATCAAGTGGAAACTCATCAAACTGATCAGATAATCAACCGGCTCCTACTTCACTGCCATTTTCCTTTTTATGGCTAAGCTTTATACCGAAACGACGAGAGCTTCATTACTGCTATAATTTATAGAGAATGTTCTGCTTAACTAATGTAATCAATCTTTAATATATTTCATCACGTCATATTTTGTTTGGTTTATCCGAAGCCTCATTTTAATATTTCTCAATAGAAAGGCACACTCTGGGACACCGAGGTAGCTTGTGTTATGGCATTGTTTCTCGACCCGGTCCAACCCCCCCAAACAGTTAATGTTTTTGCTCCCTCCCAGCTCTTACCTAGGTGGTACCAGGTATTTGGTGTTCTTGATTGGCTGGGAGCTGGGAAGAAGCAAAAACGTGGACCGGGTCGAAAAGCACTGTGTGGGTTTGACTGGAGTCTGTCCTCTGCTGCCATGCAGGATTCCCCCAGGATTCCCCTTCTGACCGGGAAGCTGTGCTGTTCACGGTCGATCACCCAGACTCTGAAGAAGGTAACTGTTGGACCATGACCTGAAGTCATGCTCACGCAGAGCGACAGTCAGGGTCCCCAAGAAAGCAGGCCCGTGTCAAGCGGCTAAAGGCCTCTAGCTTTCCGGACCTGTGCTGTGCTATCAGGCGTTTATGTGACTTCGTCCTGCCCTGAGCGTGATGTGCCCCCTCGCCCTGCAGGCTCCGCCCCCTGCGCCGTGGTGAGACCGAAAGGGCAGAATGCACGAGCTGCCCACCCACCCTCATTTCCCGCTGCCTTTCCCCTCCCGGGTCTGAGGTCGGCGGAGCTCGAACACGTCAAGCAGCGGCTCTCGCTCCCCGAGCAGCTGGGGAGGGTCTGTGTCGATGACCCGAGCGGTCATGGCCGGCGACCTGTCAGCGATCCTGGCGTCCACCGCCGCGTGGTGCTGGAGGACCGCCAGCGCCCACCCGCCAAAGGAGAGGTCGGGCTCCTCCCAGATTCGGGATAAAGATAACTGCACATTCTAATTTCTAGCATCTGCATAGAGTCAGTGTGGGTGGCTGGAAGGCTGGTTAGAAGCTGCAGGAAGAACAGTGTCCCCCTGTACTTATCCCCGTGTCATCCTGCACTTCAGGCCGAGGAGAAAAAGGACAGTGACGACGAGCGGCCGGACCGGAACCGGCCCTGGTGGAAGAAGCGGCTAGCCTCTGCACTCCCTAAGGGTGAGAGATGCCTGTCCGTGTCCCTCTGTGTTACAGGACTATAGTGACATTGCCATAATTGAGTCAGAACCTTAAATGCAGTTTGTATCAGAAACAGAATGAGTTTGAATAACAACCTGGAACGTCTCTCCTTAGGTCCGAAGTCTGCGTTCCGCAAGAAGGACAGGTCCGATAAACAGGCCAAGGGGTCAAACCGGGTCCAGCCAGGTTTGTTTTTCCACTCTGGTCCTTGACCAGGTCTAAGTGGGCCACTGAGCCGCGGTTCTGTTATTTAAAGCGTAGAACCGCTGATACTGAATACGCTGGTACTGTATGGCAGACCCTCAGGCACCCGAACGCTGGCGGACGCTCTGCAGTTAGGCTCCGGCCGCTGCTGGCTCTGCCACCGGTAGGGGTCGACCTTCCATGCCCCCACCTAGTGGTACAGGCAGCTTGTTTTTGTCTATATGAGTAAAAGTGTGAGGTAAATAATGATGATGGTATGTGGTCTGGCTCCGCCCAGGAGAGTCGCCACCCGGTCTTGCTGAGGACATCCTGGACAAATACAGGAACATCAAGCGGAGTGACGGTGCAGCACCTGTACTCACGGGGGTAGAAGCTGAAGCTGGTGGGTGCTTACAGTGTGGTGGGGGTGGGGGGGTGGTTGCAGTCATATATTCACATTTCAGGGTGGGAGGAGCTTCACTGCTCATGTCCAGCTGTGTGGCTAAAACATCACTGCGTACCTCCCAAAATGTAACTTTTGCTTCAGACCTTTGTATTTAAATAATTTATTATTAATATCCCAATATCAGTCTCTGTCCTATGCCGTTAGTCAGATCAGAGGTACAGATCTTTTGGAAAGGCCCTGGCTGGACCTGCATGGTTTGGTGTGTAGCATCCTGCTTGTCCAGGCCTGATGAATGTGGAGAGGAGGGGGGGGGTGGTTTGTAATTATGGGAATGTTGAGATTATGGGCTGCCTAGAATAACTCCGGCCGTGGGGGAACCTAACCTTTGGAGGGAAGGGGCTCAGTCTCTCCGTGCTGTGCGTGTGTCCAGAGCCTGCTGAGGAGACGGAGCGCAGGGAGGACGTCCTGAGAGACGAGGCCTCGTCTGGTGTCGTCACGGACGGCCGACCCGAGCCCCACCCTAATGATGACTGTGGCCCCAGATATCAGTTCTCGTTGAGGTTGGTGCCCTTGTGTACGTGTAACGAGCTTTCACGGTGACCGCGAATGACGACCGCACTCTCGACTCGCCTCTCACTCCAGTGACTCCAAGAAGAAGCTGAGGTTTGCCCTGAGCTCAGCCAATGCCTTCATCCTTCCCATCATGCCTCCTGCTCCCATCCCCAACGGGCTGCCCAACCACGTTCATCGAGAAGGTAACCCCCCCACCCCCCGCGCGCATGCTGTTGGCCGTATCACCTCAGGTCCCTGAGATCACAGCCCCCTCTTGTAATGGACCCTGTTAATGGTGCATTCTTGTCCTGGTATAACATGGATACATCAGTGTTTGTCAGGAACCACATGGGTCTGTGTGATGCAGGTAATGAGCTGTATCGCTAATTGGGCTAATTCCACGCCCGGCAGTCTGGGAACCCCCACCACTGTGAATAAAGGCTGTATTTCGTAACTAAGCTGGCAGAGTGTAACCGTGTGACACGCCTCCCTCGGTTCAAATGATGCCCTCGTTCCGCATTTAGGCTAGGAAAACCCAGCGAAATAATCCCTCCCTAGGATCCTCGAGAAGCTAATTATGTCGTTATGTCAGTGAGTGGCTTGTGCAGGCTGTGTCGCACCGCATGCATGCGCCGTGGTACGGATCGAAGCGTGACGCCGGACTCCTGAGCCTTCTCACCCCCCCACGTCCATAGAGAACGAGGTGGTCTGCTTCCTGAAGGTCCAGCTGGCCGAAGCCATCAATCTGCAGGACAAGAAGCAGATGGCCCAGATCCAGGAGACCCTGCGCTGCATCAGTCACGTCAGCGCTGACCAATGTGAGGAGCTGCTGGCCGCTGTAGCCAATGACTACAGGTAGGGGGTGTGGTCAGGGAGCAGGGCCTGTATGGGTGGGGTCGTGGGTATTGCCATTTATGTCAGTGTGTGTGCTTGTGTGTGCGTGTGTTTGTATACGAGTAGTGTAACATGCTAGATGCCAAGTGTAGTTGTGTATTCAGTATTAGCTGATACTAACCATGTGAGCAGAGTGGGTCATATGAAACCAAGTAACTCCTAGTTGTAGTAGCAGCTTTTATGAATTACTTTACTATTTGTGTGTTTCTTTGTTTTGTTGTTTGTTTAGTTTGCATGTATTTTAATTTAGTAGCATAACTGCTTTGTTTGCATTGGTTGAGGTTGGCGAATTATCGACATTAGGTTGTAGTTCTGTGTTCCCACAGGAAGAGGGCGCCCTACGTGGCCTACCTCACACGCTGCCGGCAGGGGCTGCAGGCGACTCAGGCCCACCTGGAGCGGCGGCTGCGGCGGGTGCTGCGGGACAAGGAGGTGACGAGCCGCTGCTTCACAGCCGCCTGCGTGCGACTGCTGCTGAAACGCATGGAGGACAAGATGCTGAACTTCACCATAGGTCAGCCCCGCCCCCACCGCTGACCTCATCACCTGCCGCCATCTCCTTCAATTCAACCACAGCCACGTTTAGCTTCTGCTCCATTCATTCTTTAAAAATAATGTGTGGTAGTTGTTGAGTATAAGGGCGAACACCTCTGGGCGAGCTGCACGATATCACATCGCGGTTATGGCACATGCACAGTAATCACCAGCGCTTCAGACGGGTGTAAGCATTAGTCCGGATGCGGGCTTTTCAGTACTATATCGATGTTTTCTTACACCGACGGTTTGGAAAGCAGATTCGTAGTACACCTACAATATTAGTGACAGGTGTATCGTGGCACCCAAAGGTTAATAATGTGTAATAACTCAGTGTATCCTTAAGTTTATTAAATGTTTTGAACTGCAAAAAGTACGGCCACACCACTGACGTCTTTTCACCTGGTTTATCCACGGTATATCCTCTTTCAAAAGATGTTCTGGCTGCTGAGCTGCTCCTTTTTCATCGCCTTTCTTCATCTCCCTTCCATGATTTACCGAAACAGTAATGCTCCGCTAACAGAGTTTAATAAACAAAGGAAACACTGAAAAAAAATGAAAGAATTTGAAAAATAAGTTTTAAAAAAAAAAAAAAAGGAGCCGTCTCAGTGATTTTAATGAAGCTTGGTGTCGGTCGTTAACACCAGCGGCCTGTAACCTCCCCTAGCGTTTCAGGGCTTCACGGCGGCAGACGACAAGACGGCGGCTGTGGAGGATTTCCTGCAGCACCTCTATGGATTGATGGCCCAGGACGCCATCTGGCAGTTTGCCAGCGAGGAGCAGCTGCAGGGTGCCCAGGCAGCCATCGAGCGGAGCGTCATGAGCCGCATCTTTAAGATGGCCTTCTACCCCAACCTGGACGGGGACACCCTGCGGGACCAGTGAGTGACCCCACCCACCCCAGTCACTTCCATGGAGTTCGGTGACGTCGGGCTTTGGAGAAGCATTACGGGAGAGAGAGACGGTCAAGTTTTATAACTGCGATGCTCGTGGACCAATCAGGCGATGCCTAACAGTTTGATTATTACGCAAAAACGATCATTTAGAAATGACGCAATGAGACAACAGTTATTTACTCTTCTGCAAACCCCCCCCCCCCCCCCCCAGGGTCCTGCACGAACACATTGAGCGGCTCAGCAAAGTGGTGACAGCCAATCACAAAGCTCTTCAGATCCCACAGGTAACAGCCCTGATCCCGGCCCAGCCACTTCCTCTCAGATTTGCTTTGCTTCCTCACCTGTCCGCCCCCCCCCTCGCCCCCCAGGTTTACCTGAAGGAGGCTCCCTGGCCCGCAGCACAAGCGGAGATTGGCGCCATGAGCGCGTACAGGACGCCGCGCGACAAGGTGCAGTGTGTACTGCGAATGTGCAGCAGCATCATGAACCTGCTAAGTCTGGCCAATGAGGACGCCGTACCTGGCGCTGACGACTTCCTGCCTGTGCTCGTCTTCGTGCTCATCAAGGTCGGGATGTGCGGGGGGGGGCACACCAGCTCAGTCACCTGACCATTTTCCCATGTGGCCTGCAAAGGCTTCCGGGAGCTATTCAGAGAAAGCTGTGTTGGATTTAAAGGCAGTAATGAGCTTCTGTGTGTGTGTGTGTGTGTGTGTGTGTGGCAGTATAGGCTATGGATAGGTAATGTGACAGCATTCTTCCTGTTTGACTCTTAATGTGGTGACTCTCCTGAGTCGCATCACTCTGACACCCTGCAGTAATCCCGCCCCCCCGTCCCACAGGCCAACCCCCTCTGCCTGCTCTCCACCATCCAGTACATCAATAACTTCTACTCCAGCCGTCTAAGCGGCGAGGAGAGCTACTGGTGGATGCAGTTCACGGCCGCCGTTGAGTTCATCAAGACCATCGATGACCGCAAGTGAGGCCTTCCTGGCCTTGGCCACGCCCACAGCTTATACTCCACCCAATGAGCACCAGTGACTGGACAGGATGCTCAGTCAAATTACAGAGCAATTCATGCCTCTCTTCTGCTTGGGTTGCGATTTAACCCCTGGTCTGAAATTTGGCCAGAAATGTAAGATTGAGAAATCATAACCACTTTGAGGTTAGGGTTAGGACACTCACTGGGAATCTGTAATCAGCAGTGATTTAAACAGCACTTAAAAGCATCTTTAAATTAATGTATGATTTTTTTTTCTTTGCTGAACATGAGGTTTATATTTCTAAAAACAAAATGTGGTATTTACATGAACTCATCCCTATGGGAGCTGGTTTTGTGCATTTCCAGACTTTCCAGGGTTTTTGTGTTCAGGTGATGCTTCTCCCTTCTGATGTGAGAAACATGTAACTCAGGGACCCAGGACTGTGGAAAAAGCGCAGATCCACATTGCACAATGCGCCGTTGCAGAGGATGCATTACTGCGCGCCTAGTCTTACCTTTCATGGGTTCAGATATCGAATGGGACAGGGCTTTAGCAGGATCTATACTCTTATGGGTGGTTAACAATCTCCTAACCACCTACAGAAAAACCGAAGTTGCCAGCTACAAAATCCTGGGGAAATCTTATTTTTTAATGTAATTTGGTTTACTGTGTTTACTCTAAAGCCTGTTCCTTCCAAAGCTACCTCAGGAAAAAAAAGCTGAAAGGTGAGGCCTTAAATTTGTGTCTTGGCTTTAATGATGCAGCCGCCCCTGGAGCTAGCGCGTCGTGCGGAGCTGCCTGTGTGCTTGCAGTCTTTCCAGGTGATCCGGTCCGATTTTGCCAGCTTGTCCTTCCAGGAAACCTCATGGAATATGCATGCCCTCCCGTACCTGGGACTGTTCTGACAGGAATACTCAAAAATTATGCGGGTTTAAAAAACAAAATACACATTCTGACAGCCGTGTGCCCCTTAAAGCACATTTTTTTAGCACTGGGCTTCGTCGGCTGGGTCACGTCTCCATAACAGTGAAGTTCTGCTTCTTGACAGGGTTTAGCTTAAGGAATTACACCAAAGGATTTCTTTCTGCTTTTTTTTTTTTTACCCATATGTTAACACACGAGTGCAGCCTGTACAGTCATCCCTTGTGGCTAAAAACTGCTTACCTTTGACTTCTTGATGAGGCAGTGAACTTGAATATCTTACGCAGCAAATGCAAGTTGGGGTCAGATTTCTACAGTGCGCAATACATGGGATTTTTTTTTCTTCCTCCTGATGTCATGAGTTCATCTGTGACTGAAGGACCTCCATTTGTCCTTATTCTATTGAATCTCCGTGTTTCTGAATTTCAAATGCTGGAAGGGAGGGGGGCTTTTATGAAGCTGAAAAACCTTCAACTGTGTTGCACATATGAAGGGGAAAAATACTTTGCCTTTCTTTTGTATGTTAAAGATTTGTTTGTTCATAAGGTTAATAAAAAAATCGTTTTGTTTTTTTTTTTGAGCTGGCTGTTTTGTGTTTTTTGGCAAGGCTGTGCTTATCCCCCCTCCCCCCCTGCATAGTGCAGTACTCTATATCACAACAGGCCAGCAGGGGGCAGGCTGATGAGGGACAGCCTGCCTTTCTACAATTCTACACTTGCTCTGAACGATTGTATCTGTATAAAAATGTTAGTCACATCTCCTGATGAAAATCTTGTATAATAAAGTCATCTTACCATTGGCAGTCTATTGATAGACACATACATACATCATGGACGCTTCACAGGCCCCAGTTTGCTTAACTGCATGAAGTGACAGGTTTGTCACTGTGCTCCTTCAGTGTAGTAACTCTTTGAGGTGAACAGGGGGCCTCCAAACCTCAAGGGCCACATGAATGTAAACCCTGCTGCTACCGGCCATGAACATGAACACTCGTTTTCTGAGCCATTCGAAGACACCCACAAATTTTTTATATATAATTATTATTATATAATCATCATTCAACAGTTGCACAAATGTTTCACGCTATTTAGAGAACGGAACGAGCGTTTTGCTCCTGTGGGGGGTGTGACGTGGGCTCCGGCCACCGCTCAGCATTTATCATAGACCAGGATCGCAGTTATCCTGTGTAATTCTTGCACTGCCAATGACCTCCGCCAGGTGGCAGGCATTGCCCGCAGATCTGCAGCACCCTGAAATAACGCGATACGAGGCAGGGAATCAAATAAATAAATAAATAAAACCGATAATCATTGCTTTCAGTTTTACCCGTAGAACGACAGTACATGGCTTTAAATAAATAATTTTTACAAGTATTCTTGTAATGCTCCAGACTTTAAGTACATAATGGGGTTTGCTTAAAATCCTTCAAATTGCTTAAAAAAGCATTATTTGGTTTGCAGTTATAGTCCAGTTACACTTCCAGATAAAATAAGTATTGTGTTTTTAATGCCGCTACTGGTAAGGGGTGCAGCTCATTTATACTAGTTGAGACTGACAGAAAAGGGGTACATATGGTTAAATGGAAAGTAGGCTTTTTTAGCAGGCCTTGGTAAAGAGCAGCTACGCCTTGCCGAACTCTGACGGACACTGTGATCAAAATGATTTTTTATACCACCGTTTAGAATTGTAGCCTACCTTGCTTCTTTTGTATCACAGACTTTTGCCATGCACACGCTTGTCTGTCTGCACTGGGACGTAGTTAGACATTCTGAGCCGCCTACTTGGGTCGGCACTTTTAATCTGAAGAAATATGAGGCCCCCTCACTAAGTTTGGGGGCCTTAAAAACTGCATGTACATACATGTAGGTGAACCTTGCAGGGTCCCAGTCCACCTTGGAAATACTGCAGTAAAATCATATTTACAGTCCATCCTAATTATTTTGAAAATAATAAACACATGGAAAAGAGACCAGCTTAATAAACACCAAAGAAATAAATGTTTAAATAAAGATCACTTTGATGGGCATTACATACATTGTGGCAGCTTTTACAGTCTACACATGCCAGTCTACACATGCCAGTCTACACCACTACCAAAAACAAAAGTACTACTCAGATTTTACACACGTATGACGCCACATCCGTCCCGCGCTCTCATTATGCTGATGTTTTAATCAGGCGTCTCCGGGTGCCAGGGGCCCGAATGCAGGACTCAGTGCCAGGGCCGAGCAGCTGGACGCGTCATGGCCTTTATGCAAAGTGAAAACAGAGTCCGGGGAGAGCGCTCACTATCAGATGGCCGCAATGCCGACTTCTGTCAGGCTGAATCCCGGCAATCAGTGCTGAGCCCAGGCACCGGAATGACTAGTGTGGGTAAGGGGATACATGATATGATATAGCCTTAAGAAACAGCAAGGAATCGCCGTCTCTGCGCCCTAGCTCTGCCTGCCTGGCCTCCGTCTCTGCGCCCTAGCTCTGCATGCCTGGCCTCCGTCTCTGCGCCCTAGCTCTGC
>JAODKE010000125.1:7434900-7445022 GCA_026779605.1 Mormyrus hasselquistii
CATTCATGGCCTGGGACTGCCCCCCCCCCCCCCCCACCCCACCCCACCCCACCAGGATGCTTAAGTCACTCCCGTGCTGCAGCGAGTTTACAGGAGCCTGGGAGAGAGAGCACTCAACCACCTGGCATCACCAAGAGTTTTCATAAAGCGGAACATTATTTAGCCCCATATTTGCCAAGAAGGCAACTGGATCAACAGACTTTGCAACAAGCCAAATGATGACTGACTGTAGGTCAAGACGGAGGATAGAAGAGGTCCGGGTGCATGCAGTTACACCATTCGCCGAGACAGAAGCGGACGTCTCTTACTGGGACTTTTCTCCTCCACCAGATCGCAGGCGCAGAGAAGATCAGAATCGATGGAGATCGGCTTCTGTCGGATCCAGAACTTGGTGCTGGTCTTCTGATTAGTGACTGGGTCTATCTCCACCTTCTCCCCAGATACACCTGCACAGGCCAGATAGATCCAGAACAGTTAGTCTGTTTGCGTACTCTTAGTGATAAATGTGAGGTTCAATCCCTTTACCTACATTTATTTAGAAGACACTTCTGCCATAAGTCAAAGCGAGGCATATGGTGTTCTAAACACACAAACCCAAAATAAAAACTCATTTCTGTCCCATAAATTTTAACAGTCATATAAATAGCGGAAATTCAATCTCCTTAGCTTGTTTTCATGAGCTACAAGCTCTTAGCATCACGGATAACTCAGCACAGAGAATCTCCGTGATCATCTCTAAATGCATCATCACATTGGAAACGTCGTCCTAAATGAATCGATATTGGGAAGCAGACTGAAACTTGGGCCAAACGGAGGTCACACGGATAACATTCAGTGGGAGGGATTCTGGCCAGTTACAGCACTGATGGATCTTTCTGTAGCATCTGCTATGACAAGGCTCAGTTAACAGTGTTGGTTCGTCTGGGGAAAGACCAACAGACTATTCAATAATTTCAGAAAGGTCTGCATTTTGTCTGTTCTTCCGACAAAGTAACACTCCTTTATGCATTTTGTCAGATTACAGGGAGGATATTACCCTGGAGAAAAACCAGGTTCTACATTTACTTGACTCGGTTTCCGCCAGCGCTGCAGTATAATTGAATAAAACGAATAGCCAGGCAGGTATCAGACCGCTATGCTAACCTTGTACCCTGGTGCGCTCACGGTAAGAGGCACCAATAGGACTGGATGGATGATGACAGATGACTCTACAGTAACAGCCCAGGGACTCAAATGGTCTGCACAGGATATAGCTGCGCAAACTTTAAAGCAGACTGTACATACATATGCCCACTTCGCCGCAGACCAGCCTCTTATGTACCAGCCCCTTCACTGAGCGTGGACACCCCCATAAGCCCTTTCAGCTTTATTCTACTGGCTGTCACATCAGCAGCCACAAGCATTACATCATCTTTCATTCCACCAGATGTGCTAGAGAAACACACTGTCTGGCTAAGCGACGATCAACAGGCTGTAAAACTGCGCATCCAGAAAGTGTGCGGTCTCCCTCTACAGCTGTGCAGACAGATGTAGTCGAGAGAGCAGTATTTTTACACACGGCGGAGAGCTGCAAAAAGCAAGGTTCCCCCAGGAAAAATGAAGTGTGGGGGATCTTTTACATGGAAGATGTCATATCTACTGGCCTTTTGAGATCACTTGGCTAAATCGGTTTTGCACGGATGGCAGAAACAGCAGCCCCTCTTAAAGCCGTATGGGGCCCGTCACTGACACCGACGACGCTTACTTGGGAAGGTGGGAATTCTGGCATTAACTTTCACACTTCGTGTTGTACAGTTGATCTACGGTTCTGAGTGCATATCGAGTCGTCCTGTCCTTCTTGGCCAATTAGCAGCCCGTCAGTCTGTTTTCGCCTCAGGACGAGAGGTCATGGTCTACAGAAAGTCGTCCTTCATCCATCGCCCGGGCCGATCTTCTTTAATTGTTCAAAAAAACCTGTTTGTGGTCTGACAAGCAAATGTAAAACCTGCTGGCCCAAAATTCATGCCCTAGATCAGTGATTACTGATCTGGTCCTTGGAGGCCCAAAGCCAGTACACGTTTTTGCTCCCTCCCAGCTCAACAAAAATGTAGACTGTCGGTCAGGGAGCAAAAAACGCGGAGCAATAGTGGTTCTCCAAGGAACAGATTGGGAAACACTGCACTAGACCTTAAGGTATGACGACTACGAGCTTCTTAAGAGCTTTAGGCTAAACTGTTCTTGTTATATACCGAAATGTCACCAGAGCTCAAAATCAAGATCAAAAGCTGCCCCTATGAGCAGAACATCCAGCTTTGGATATGGGTACAATAGCAGGCTTTGGATCAAAATACTATACAACGTGATGGAAATCCATCCATCTATCTTTTGGGAGCTTAAGGGGAATGACCAGCCCAGCACAGGGCAATGTAATCATAATAAGCACATTAAAATGTTCAGGATTACATCATTGATGATTTCAGAACACTATAATAAAAGTAATCTGGAGAGGGAACAGGGGAGCAGGTAATGTGGGTATTTAAAACATCGACTTGACCTTCTTGACTCTAATTGTGATACATAGCAATACAGTAACCCAACATGCATATTTCCCTTTAAAAACCCCTTATCTTCTAGATCAGCCATGCCGAGCTGTGCTTTTGAGCATGGCAGGAAGGAGGACAGAAGAACTGGCCAATCAGCACGCGCGCCACGGCACCCGGAGCCAGGGGGATGCCGCTGAGTGCCGCTAACGCGCCTCGCTAATTTGATAGCATTTGTCAGTCAGGTAGCTCCGCTGGAAAATCACATAAGGCCGTTCCAGATGAACAGCCGATAGTGACACAAATTAAAGGGAAGGAGCGGCGGCGGAATATAAAGCGGGGATGACACCCAAAGTGGCTGGTGATTTATGGGCGCGCCGAGGCAGGCGCCTGGCCCGCGTGTACATTAGCACCGCAGCTCTGGGTCCATTTAGCAGGGAGATGCCAGTACATACATCACCGCTCTCGCTGCTGGCCAAGGTCACTCCCTACCGCATCAATCTTTTCCACAGAGGCTACATCGCAGTTGCCGTTTCACCCTTCCCCCCCAGCCCCCGCCACCCGACCGCATCAACATCTCCCTCGACATCCAAGATCCTCATTCCAACTTCGGCAACCCCCTCGTCGCTGTCCGGCGGAATCTCCTGCAACCTTTCCTCAAATTCCACACCTCGTTCCGGTACCTTCCATTGCGGCCCGAGGCGGCTCTCGTGCCGACAGGGACCTCGAAGCACCGCGGATGTATTTGCATATAGAGTGAGGAGATGCTCTGAGGGTAACGTCAGAATGGCTGTCCGTTTTAGCCGTGAAGACAGCCTGGACGACGCGAGTGATGGGGTGCGACGTGAAGACACTGATCGGAGAGATCGCGCACGGGCGGGCGGGCGGCTGGGCGGAGTCACAGGCGGTCTGTAATCACAGCAGGCTGCCACATTGTCCCCTCACGCGCCAAACACGGACACCGCCATCCCCACCCGAGTGCCAGATCTCCTCTCATCTCCTCCAGCAGCACGGAGACGGCATCCAGGAGCCTGGCGGATGTTTCTGGATCGTTCGGCACCCCCCCGAAGGTGAGGGAGCATGATGGTGGGGGCGGCCCCTACCCAGAGCTACATGTCAGTAACGGCCAACACCCTGCCAGGAGCAGGAAGCACAGAGAAGCAAAAATAACAGCAGTGCGGGTCCAGAGGTGCCCACGGTGGGGTGGAGGGGGGCACAGGGCTGTCAGGGGGGTGTAGCACTGTCATTTACTGTTTGTCTCCTTTGCTTATACCACCTGCATTTGATCTGGCCCCGGTTGGCAGCCCCCACACCTCCACAGGTCAGGCGGATGAGATCCAGCCCCACGTTTCAACCCTGCCGCAAATCCCGACCCCCGCCATCTCCGTTTGCCGACATGGTGACAAGGCGATGGTGCCAAATTAACACTCCCACCCCACACATCTCAAGTGACACATCGCTGAGCGTGGGAGGCTGCTGGCGGCGACCTTGTGACCCCGGGGCACCCAGAAGAGTTCAATGAGCCATAGGAGACGATCACTGTCCTCACATTTTCCCCCCCAGACAGAATCGAGCGGGGCCATCAGAAAGACATCTCACCTAAGATATATACACACTCATCTTCAGAGGTGGAGATTTCAGCTCCAGAGAGAACAAATCCAGACCAAGATTTTGTTTTAACCAACCAGTTGAGTATGAAGAGTCACAGTCACAGAGGACTCACCTGGTTGGCTGGAACAAAATCTTGGTCTGGATTTGTTCTCTCTGGATCTAAAATCTCCACCTCTGCTTATCTCACACCATAATCTTTTATCTCGCCGGTATGGGACAACCAATCGCGACAGGACAGGGACTCAATCGGCGTGACTGGAGGGCGGCGGATACCAAGCTGGACGTCCGTGGTGAAGCGAAGCTTATGGATCATGCTGATCTTGAATGACTTGTAGTGGTGGCTACTCAGCATGTCCTGCACGGTAGTGATGTCAATCGGGGGGTCCTCCTCTGAGCTCTCCTCTCCCCTGGAGCCTTCGCAGAAGCAGAGTAGACCCGTCCGCTTTAACGCTACCATGGTTTTTGTCATTTCTAATGCAACAAACAATCCTGACACCACAAAGCAATCACATTTAAAGAAACCTTAAGACTTATTGGACGCGACAGTGATGAAGACCCGTTACTCACTGTTCTCTCTGACCAGGCAGAACTCTAAAGTGCTTTGGCTTTCCAGGGTGCATTCCAGGTCCACAGCCACGTTGGGTTCCGTCTGCTTCTCCAGACGGTACATCGGACCTGCGAGACAGAACCAAGAAACCGCACATGGTTACATTGGCCAGCGTGCCTTCTGCCTGAAATCATTACCCAGATTAACAAAGCCCAATACCCGAACTGGCATTTTCCAGGCCGGTTTCTGTTAACTGTTCTGTACCTTACAGCACTATTCACACATGTTGGGGTGATATTAAGTTGGGCTAAATGAACTCCACTGTTCCATGGAAAAACGTTGTCGTACAAATAGTGACATGCGGAGATTAATTTTGTCAACCAAATAGATTTTACATGGAAAATATTTGAAATATACAATACAATGTCTGTATATACTAAGTAGCATAGTATGCAATTAAAAGCCATCTTAATAAACAGCCCATTTTGCCTGTTTGCGATCTGTAGAATTGACACTGAGCTCTCCCTTCACAGATAATTGATAGCACTGGCACTATGCATCATCGCTGTGTTTTTAGTAGCATAAGCAGTTGTTCATGAAGGCGAACCATCAGTCTCATTAACATATTTAACTAATGGATGGCTGACAGGTCATCAGAGTTCAGAGCCGATCATTATTTCGATCTGTATGATAAATAAATCCCGGTTCTCAGGCATGATTTTTGCTGGTTTATTTATATAATAGCAGCTTCAATGACGGCCATTGCTTGTACTGTACAGTAATGTGCAGGGTGAAAACACATAACCTTAATTTTTATTAAGTTTCCATTGAACTTGTTTACCTGTCTAATTATAGTTACATTATTATGGCACCTAAAAGTAGACACTGTGGGAGGGCTCAACTGAGACAATTAATCCTCAAAGCAGTGAATGTTTCCTAGAAGCACTGATGCTTGCCAGATGCATAAGAGCTTCAAACAATAAAAATAAAAAAAAAATACACAAATGACAGAGAGAGGATAATGAACAATTTTAGAATTGATTAACAGTTACGCATCCCCAACCACTAATCATGTTAATTGATATTTTGTTTCCCTCTCCAATGCAGATAACGCAATTAGAGCTAATGGGATTTTAATGGGCGGCAAGGAAGCGGAGTCTGGCCGAGGCGCTTGAGGGGGTGGGGCTCATTGGGGGCCTGGCCCCTCCCGGGAGGCGGAGGGCCGCAAGGTTAGGAAGGAGCCCGTAGCCAACCTTTAACAGCTATGCTAATTGAGAAGGGGGGCATCTCATTTATAGTAATGAGCTAACAAAGTGCCGGCGAGAGAGACACAAAAAACACAATCGCATCTAATAAGTACAAGACAACAGATACGATTTAGCATGAGTAAGTACATAAGTCAGATATTAGCCTTTGAAATCCACAGGGGGTGTGATTATTGTGCACTACTAGTCAGTTGCACCTACTTCCCAGGGGTTATCGGGTTACACCAGGCAGTGGCCGAAAGAGCTAAATATTCCCACCCATAGTGGGTGACAAAGCCATTTCTTCCTTATCAGACGGAGACTGAAATCTGAAAGGAGCTGGCATGTATTCGACAATCCAGCAAACAGGAGAGAGTGATGGCTAAACATGTAAAGGATAAAAAAAAAAAAAAAAAAGACTAGGAATCAGAACTGAGCCTAAGAAGAAGCCTTGAGGAACCCCTTACAGACAGGGGCAGTGTGCTTAAAGAAAAGGAAGTTTCTCCTGCATTTGCAATTCCAAATTACGTGCATCACTACATGCATACACCTGCTCACAGATTATACAAATTAATAACTTAAATTGGCTTCGTACTTGAATGTAAAATGTAATACAACTAGGCCATATAAATACTTATATAATACTAATTAAACCGGTTAAATGTTAACTGAATTGAAAAGGTTAAAGGTTAAACTTTCTGGTCATCAGTTCAGTGCCTATAGTAGAGTCTACGGACATAAACATTGCAAAACACCACTCTTACTGCACGGAGACAGACCATAGGCAACAGTTACCCTTTCGTGAGGTGGGCGGTTTCCCGACTGCACAAAAGAAAATACTGAAAACCAAAATAGGTGGCCAAAAGGTAGGATAAAGTTCCGTGGCTGCGGCTGAGTGACTGGAAAGAGCCCAGCAGTCCCTGGCATGGATTAAAATGGTATGGGGGTGGGGGTCTCCCCCCTATAGCACACAGCCAGATGGGACAGGTCTCTTCATTTTTGCGTGAGGAGCTACAGTGAGTGGGGGGAAAACCCCCCCACCCCCGCTATCGTTGCGGGTTGCTAGACTTCAGTCAGCCGAGAAGCAGGCGGCGTAACTAATTCACAGGCACCGAACGTGACCTTTCTTGTCCCCAGCCGCTCCGTGGCGAGCTGGCGCGGAGAAAGGACACGGCGTGACCTTCCCGGTCTGCGGGCTGTCCCTTCATGTTCAGATATATGAAAAAAGTGCAGCGTGGCTGGTATGCCTGTACGTGTGCGTGATCGCATGTGTTCATTTTTGCACTTATTATATTGTGGGGACCAGATTTCCACACAATATGATAAAAACCTATTACTTTCTACCTTGTAGGGACATTTTTTTCGGTCCCCACAAGGATAACCTCAATTTTATAAAAATCTGTGACTGCATAAAGTGAGAGAGCACAAGGACTGTTCCTTGGGACATTTGTTTATTGTATCAGATATCTAGATGTACCTATTGTATAAAAACGAGTTCAAAAAATAAAAATCTGTGACTGCAATAAAAAACTAAAAATGCCAAAAGGCTGGCATTTCGTTTCGTTACTTATGGTTAAGGTTAGGACTGGGTATCGATTAAGGTTGTCATTCTTGGGATTAGGGTTTTGCCCATAGAAACGAATGCAGAGTCCCCACAAAGACATATACCTAACCTGTGTCTGTGTGTGGTCTGACAGACAAAATTTATGAAAGAGAGGTGTTAATAATTTTTAATGTTACATAATTCTTACACAATAAGAAGCCATTACTGTACATGTTTATTCAACTTAGCACAAGAGAGCTGGCCAAAAAGGGTAAAATGAAAGAGACATAAACCCATCAGAGGTTACTAGCCACAAACACACATGTAACAGCCTGTAAACTTGTAAACGATTTCATGGGGAGAGCCTGTGACAGCCCCCGCAGCAGCTGTCGAAGTGGGGCATGACGAGCGAGAATTTCTAACCCAGAATGTACTGTCTCTCCGCTTAAGACCTTGGCCTTAGCTATGCAGGCAGCTAGAAGCAGAGGCTGGCTAATTAGGACTATTCAAGGGACCTTGAGCTGCAATAAGGTTAGTGGTTCACTTGGTAACCAGAGAAAGGAGGAGCGGACGGTCAAGTGGAGAGACCCGGTCCACCAGCTATCACGCTACGCTATTTCTGACCACTCAAAGACTGGGAATTTGACACATTCCCTGATCAAACAGTGCTTTGGAAAGAAAAAAAAAAAATCACACTTTCACGCCCTTTTAAAAGAAAAAAACAGATCTGATTTGCAGCTCAAACGACACCATCCATATCACTTGTAATTCTCACTTTCTCACCTAATGTTTCAGTTCCCTGCGACTTGAGAAAGTTTAAGTCAGCCGTTTTATTTGATCTTTTTTTAAAGCTTGGCGGACAGATTGAAAGCGGGCGGGCAAGCGGAACGGTGGGCAGGGCAGGGACGGGCGGGGCGGGGACACGCAGCGGGGGACCCCGAGGGGAGCCAAGAGGCGGGCCTGCCTGCAAGGGTGAGCTTTTACCTGGCAGAGACGTCACCTGCCTCTGAAGAGGAACAAAACTGACAGTCTGGGACCCGGCCGCCCCCCCCCCCTCGTCCCCCCGTCGAAGAGATGGGGGCATGTCCAGACCTTCAGGCGGACACAGCTCACATACAAATCAGCCCTAACATTTGGCTCTGATCTCAGAAACATCCTCACTCCCACATTATAAAAACTATTACCTGAAGCCCCCCATCCATAAAAATAATAACTTAGGAAAAACCATCAGTCTCTTGGGCTGGGGGGGGGTGTCATACATTTAAATTCAAATTTACCTCCAGTTAAAACTCCTGTCGTAGTTTAGAAGGGACACCCTTCAAAACTTACCCAGAATCCTCTTCTCTTAGTGTCAAGAACAACATCTTTCCATGCATCGTTCCCCAGTCAAAAACATGGGAACAAACCTGGAGAGGGATCCGTCCCTAGTGTGTAAATAAATAATCGATAGCCATCTAAATGTAAATGAGGGAGTAGCCCTCGTGCGAATGCCACGCTGGCCTCTCGGGGGTGTCACTTCACTCAGCGGTGGCGGGAACACGAGACTCAGACCCAAGCAGCCTCATTTAAAACTCTCCCCCCTCCAGACACTCAGGGAATGAGGTCGACGGCATAAAAGTACAGAACGGCTTCCAGGACAATCCAAAACGACAGCAGAGAATGAAATAGAGGGGCGATGCAGACGCAGACCTCCATGGGAAACATCTGCTTGGATAGCGCTACTGAGACGTCAGGCCTGGGGTTACATATACCGCTATAAATACATCTACAAAAATACCCATAAAAGTTTAATGGACACAATTTCACAGACCTTTTACCGCCACGTCGGTACCTAAACAGATCGATGCTGTTCCTCTTTCCGAGATGTGTATTTATAAAACGGCATTAGCGTGGTAAACGACAGCTGGGAATATGGACCAGGAGATTGGACCACGACCAGGGGGGTGTAATTTCCCCAATTAAAAAGAAAAAAGGTATCAGCCCCAAGACTGCAAACGGCATGTTGCTGTTGCGGCAGTAACGTCTGGCCCTCCGAATTTAATTCCGGATGATGAAAACTACGACTTGAGAAAATAATCTCTTTATGGTTCAGTGAAAAATAAGTTATAAGCTGAGCCCAGCTGAACACCTGGTGGAGCAGGTAGGCGGCCCGCCGTCCCGATCTGCAGTTATTGTTACCGCTGGGGCTTGGTATCCCGATCTGCGGCCATCGTTACCGCCGGGGCTCGCCATCCCGATTTGCAGCCATCGTTACCTCGGGGCTCGCCATCCCGATTTGCGGCCATCGTTACCGCCGGGGCTTGCCATCCCGATTTGCAGCCATTGTTACCACCGGGGCTCGGTATCCCGATCTGTGGACATCGTTACCGCCGGGGCTCGGTATCCCGATCTGCGAACATCGTTACTGCCGGGGCTCGGTGCCCCAATCTGCTGCCATCGTTACCACTGGGCTCGGTATCCCGATCTGCGTTACCTCGAGGCTCGGTATCCCAATCTGTGGCCATCGTTACCGCCGGGGCTCGGTGCCCAGATCTGCGGCCATTGTTACCGCCGGGGCTCGGTGCCCAGATCTGCGGCCATCGTTACCGCCGGGGCTCGGTGCCCAGATCTGCGGCCATCGTTACCGCCGGGGTTCGGTGCCCCAATCTGCTGCCATCG
>JAODKE010000125.1:7498082-7509847 GCA_026779605.1 Mormyrus hasselquistii
GCTGTCACATATCTCTATATTGCAATTTTTTCACAAGTAAAAAAATACGCGGAAATAAATCTCTTTTTTATATATATATATATATATATATATATATATATATATAGAGAGAGAGAGAGCGAGAAAGAGAGAGTGGTGTATGTATGTATATTTTTCTGAAACACTGTAGGCCTATAGAAATTTTGTCTAGTTATCTCTGTAAGCGGTGCGTTGATATTAATGCTGTCACGTCAAGTGATCTGATGAAATAAGAAAATGGGATCTTTCTTTTTCCTCTTTTTTCCTTTATTTTTTTATTTTTCCTTCTCGATTTAGAGAGGCACTGCCCAAGTGACAAGGTCAGCAGTTTCTGCAACCCCATAAGTAAAATAAATGTGACCGTGTTAACGCTCAACGCTCGGTGCGCTCGGTCTAAGACAGATTTGCGATTCCCCTTTTTCGCCCCATACAGCCGATTTTCCCTTGGTGGGAAATAAATGATGACGAAAAAAAGATTGATCGCATTTAGTGTTTTATGAAGGCTGCCTGTTATGTTGGGAATAGCGGGGCGTGTATCTCCAGCTGCTTTTCTTTTGGATACAAATCCCCCAGTACGCGAAACGCAGAGCCGAGTGGTTTAAATAATACCCTGAACATGCCGGACGACGGACGGAGCCTGTAATACGAAAGTACTCCAGTTCTAGTGAATTTGTCCAAATAAAGTCACTGCCTCCTTCTAAGTACACGCGGTGTGCGTCAGAGTAGAGGCTGTTTGGCACTTCATGTGTCTACAGCTGTGCCTACCCAAAGCAATATTAAATATTAATGCGGTAACACTGAGGGGTTACGATGATCCTGTGCGTGTCTTTGGGAGGGAAGCCTACAGAGGAGCAGTCAGGGTTTTAATAAACATGGAGGCTGCTGTTGGTACCTAGGTACAGTAATGCTTGGGTGGTAAAAGGACGTATTTCTGGGCTTTCATCCCCTAAATTGCATGCAGCAAGATAAACACAGCGTTCTGGTTACTGTTTTAGTAGCTGGTGGGTGAGAGGCAGATGGAAGAAAAAGTTAATACTGGTGGAAAACCAGACATTATTCTCCTCTCTGTAATTGGAAGTCGGTGAAGAGGAAGGACGTTAAGGTTCCAGTTGAATAAAAAGTCTACCCAGCGATGCAGCAAGGGATTCCTGTGCCCAGGGCAAAATGTGCGGCTGAATTCCTTGTAGGATATATGTTATGTGGCCGAGGCCAGGAGCGACCTTAGGATTTGCCTCCCCGATAACGGCGCCCCCTATCGGCTAGTTCAGTACTGCCACGTCCACTGCACCACCTCTGAAGTAGCCTGGACGTAGGTCAAGGGTACTTATTACAAAACCAACAAGCCGTATTAATGAGATTAAATGTAAGTGCTTCTGAATAAATCCCTCAGCTCAACAACAAAGAGACAACAAGTATATTTAATATGTCCAACTCAAAATATAAAAAAGGGCTTAAGAACTGGTTTATTTAACTGAACGAACCTCGATGATATTTGGCTTTGCTGAATATATTGCCGGTTTTACATGCCTGTAAGAGGAGGATTTAGTCTCTCGGCTCATTCCGGCAGCGATGCGCCTGTCATCTGTGTTGAATATCCGAACAGCCCGAACCTCGTCTCACAGTATGTGGCACGGAATAAAATGTATGTACGGTTTTCTTTAGGGCATTAAATATGCAGTTCTGTTTCTCATTTTGGCTCCGATCTGTGTCTTTCCTTTAAAAAATTCACAGTTGCCCGCAGTCCTCTTTAATATTTAATTCGACAACTTCTTAATCTGTCATTACACTGCGATGGAGTAAGCGTCAAGTGTCGCTGGATAAAAAAAAAACGGGGTGGGTGTTGGGGGGGATTAAATTATACTTGGAAATGGGAGTTGAAGCGATTTAAGATTTGTGAGGATCGTGTTTGTTTAGCGCCTGGGTAATAACAACGGCGTGTACGAAAATGTGCTTTCGCTGCGACCCCCTTGTTTCTTTGCTTGTTTATTTATATCTCCCACTTTTTTATCGCGTCTATTTGCCTTGCAGCCTCGTCCCTGGCGGCTCGCCTCGCCGACATGTACTGACTTTACAAATGCCCCTGGTTTATTTACGAGGACGCAAGGGGAACTAATGCAAGCGTAAGAGGCGCTGCACTGTATCATTGTGCTGTCCCTCGGCCAGCCTTGGGTCGCAGGAGGTGTCATCAGTCACATTCGCTCCTTGTTTGTGTGGCCCTCAAAGATCTATCTCCGGGTATAAAACGGCACCCATCTGCAATTTTTTGCAATAACCGGTTATCTGCCAGTTGGGGTGGTGGTTATCTGGAACTGCTGGCCAGAGGAGTGGGTGGCAAGGAGAGCCCTTGACCGGATCACTGGTCTCTCGTGGACCACTAACACATGTATGCTCACTTGTGCAACAATGGTGAGGGCTGGTTTATGGGTTCATACAGGCTGGTGGAAATACTGCACGTCAAAGGTAAGCTGTGGTAACTTGGCACACATGCAGCGCTGCAGCCTGAACCTTCAGTGCAGGAAAAGTGAGATGACAAGCAGGGTGAGATTAAGTCACCTGGTGGCCTTAGGCTGACATCAGTTTGGATACTCATGTGCTGCTGATTTTAATAATCATTCCATCTTCCCCAATATGGGGCGGGGCCCTGATGTCTGCTAGGACCCTAGGCTATAGCTTAGGATAGCCTTTGCATTAACTGGTGATGAGGCAGCCTGTTCCACTGAGAACCAGTATGTGATCTTGAATCTTGAATACTGGCCTATTCTATAGGATCTTACCAGCAGGAGTGTGTCTCATAGATGAAGTTTATCTTCTGAACTGCAGCATTCGAACCCGATCTGTCTCAAGGTTTAACTGTCCTGCTTTACGGCCTAAAAGCATCTTGTCACAATACGGGTCTCAGGTAATTTTTTCCACAGGCTGATGCGAGGGCGTACCCCCCCCAACCCTCCCGCGCTGTCCATTTCGCTGCACCCGAGAAGCCGGCCATGTGTCTGCCCACTCACCCTAAGGCTGATCAACAAAGCCGTCAATGGAGGGGCTTCCGTCACTCGAGAAATGAACAAAAAAAACACAGTGAATCAGCAGCTGGGAGCTGAGTGATGGATACCCGTTAGTCAGTGTTTGCTCAGAGCGGCCTGTGGGTCCGGTAACAGTGGCGCATTGAAATGGCAATGTGGAGGGGGGGGGCAGGGCGAAGTGAACCCCACCTTCCTGGGCAGATACCAGGATGCTCACCCCTGCTGTCTGCTGCTTACGGTCGAGAATTATTGTCTCAAAGGCTGGGTACGGGATTATTTCAGTACACCCCCACACCCAAAGATCTCAGGAGCAGACTAACTTCTTTGGGGAGCCCTAGGCTGGTGTGGGTAGCCACCCCCCTCCCAAGTGGGTCATTCCAGCTATTTTTTTGGAGCAGAAAGAGGAACAAGAGGGAATTAAAAATGATGGAACTTCAATAATATGCTAATCAAAGCGCGGGGTGCCTGCAGTAAAGCCCATCAGGGAGGGGGCAGAGCTGCTGTCTATGAAATTCGCTGATCAGGGCGAGGGGGGGCATTGCACCGGTTGATCGATCGGCCAAATTTAAGATATATTATTATATATTATAATATTTTAGCCATAATTGTTGTATAAATGGTTTGGAGTGAACATTTGGTTTATATGACTTCAGGAGATCAGCAGGGGGCCCCCTAGAGTTGCCCCCCCCGCAAATTCCACCCCTGCCTTCCATGAATCGTAGATGTTTTATGCATTTCATCTCCCAGCACCACCCATTCCCACCAGAGTTATTCATGCTTTAAATGGATGCGGTCCTGCAATGGTTCTGATTCTACTGGGCCATTTTTTTTCTGAGCCAACATGTGACGCGTATAACACCCTCCCTTGTGACGTGCACACCCATGATGTCTCCCTCGGCAATCCCGAACTCCTCAGTACCCGGGGAAGACTGGTCCACTTTGAGAAGAGACGTTTTCGCTGGCTGGAGGTGACAGACACGCCAGCTGCTCTGGTGGTCGGGACGGGAGGAAATCAAACACGGGAGACAAAAGAGGAACGGGATGCCATAATATTTGTGCAGATGAAGTACCTGTTTTCACAATGAAAATACACACGCATGGCAGTGACCCATGGTGACCCATGTGAGCAGATAAGCGTGATGTTGGGTCCATGTTTGCCCACTTAATGGCCTTTCCATTTTCAATCCGCTGGTGTGTCGTCGCCTTCCCATTTGGATGGCAAACAGGAAGCTGGAACTGTAGCCGCTTTTAACTGGGATGGGGAGAAGTGCTGGGAGCACAGGCAGCTGGTTTCTACTTAACACATTGCCCCTCCGTCTCTCTGAGGACAAACCATCAAAGCCAGGTATAGCTTGGCTGTGTTATTAGAAGTGTAATACTAACGTTACACTGTAGGGGGTGCTGTTATCTGGTTTACATCTGTGACTTTGGGGTTTGGATGGATTGTGACTAAATGATCTTTGGCATCAGACACAAAGAATTTTTTGGTCCCCGGGGCCCTGGGCGATTTCCAAGACCGACTTAGACAAGATCCTTAACATCAGGCAATTCTTTCTTTTGTTTTGTTATATTACTATGATGCTTAGGGGAACAGGGTCCTTCAGGATTTATAGTATTATGATGTACAAGCAGGTAGCAGACAAACATCAGGAGAGGAATGACACTCCTGGGTTATAACAGGACACTAGAAAGTTCTTCGAGGTCGTATTTCTCCCCGAGCTTCTCGGAACTTGAAACAGTCATGGATGGAATGTCACTGAAACGGCCCAGAAGACGACACCAGCCACAGAGCACTTGAGGTGTAAGCAGCGCCACTTCCTGTACGAGGACGAGGGCCCGTGTTGCTTGGCTTCCCTTTGACCCAGCTGCTCCGTGGGCCGTTTGCTTTTTCTGCCTCCCTGGCCACTGTGTTACTTCCTCTAGCATGTTCTGTAAAGCAGCAAAGTGACCCCACAGCATCTGAGAAAGCGACTTCCAGTTCAGTTGAGGATCGACCTGGTGTTACAAACCTTTATGCTGTGGCTGACCCTCCTCTTTCTCCTACCACTGTTATATATACAATCAATTTTAGCATCTAGTCAGGCTGGGAGATTCTGGAAGCAAAGTCAATGCTGTAGCTGCACCCACACTCACACAATCATTAATTACTCAGATAAAGTAACAAACTGCCTTCTGGAGCCACTGCGCTCATTAACCTGGTGTCTAATTATCCAGATCCAGTTGAGGGGCTGACAAGTACTTCTGCCTGTACCCCAGCCCCCGTATCTCTCTCTCTTGTGCCACCCCCCCCCCCCAGTCTGTACCCCAGCTAGCCAGGTCTGCTTTTAAACCACACCTTCATAGAAGGTATCAGTTGCCAGGTAAGGCCACACCTCTGTAAATCATGCCTTCATCAGGGTCACAACACATCTTAGACTTACTGAGAGTGACTAGCATTTAGCTACCTTTGGTAACATCCATTTACAGCCACATCTTTGTTGTGACCCCACCCCTGTATGGCAACACCTTGTTCTAGCCACACCCCTTCACAGGCCACACCCCTTCACAGCCACTATTTTGTCATGGCTACACACAGTTTACACAGTAAACAGCTGCTTGCTGTGGACTAAAGAAGAATAAAGAAAAAACTTTATTTGAGGATAAAATGACCTGAAAAAAATGTATATCTGTGCCAACCAAAAATGGTCTGATTTGAAATGTTTCATTTCATGATGATGATGATTGTAATCCTTATTACTCTAATTCTTTATCTCAGATCATTTAGAGGAGTTACCATTATTTAAAATTGATTAATATTAATAGTATTCAATATTATTTAATATTAATATGCTTTAATATTAATTAATATGAATATGAAAGAAAGGGCATTGATGCATTGGCTGTGTTTGGGAGAGGAGGCCAGGCTGCACTATGTGATTTCTCACTACGCAGTGCAGAAGATGATCAGCTGCTTGAGCTGATGCCTTTTGGCACTTACACGCTTTGTCACGTGAAGCGGGACGTCTCGCTGGAGTAGTTGTGGGGGCCGCAATGCTGAGAAGTGAGCCTGAACTTGGGACTAGAATTCACAACCTTCTGGGTTGCAAATCTGGGTCCTCTAGTGATGACTTAGCTGCTGAGAATAAAAGAGAAGGTCAGGGTTCTGTCCCCAGGGGCCCCCTTAGACCCTCAGTCTTCTTCCTTGATGTTCTGTCACTGTGATCAGGCCGTGATTTTCCCAGGCCCGGTGCTCTCGTCCCGCGGAGGCCGTTTGCTCAGGCCGTAGCCCTTTCTGGATGAGAGGGTGGCTTATTCATCAGGCCAGAAGGCTGTACCCAAGCCTCGGCCCTGGTACCGCACCATCCACACCACCTAATTATGCCATTCTAAAAAAAGGCGGGGGGGGGGGGGAGGAACAGCAGAGAGGAGATTAGTAGCCCGTGGCTGTTTTGTAAGAGGCTGTGAGTAGAGAATTTGCATATCCTGCCTGGGGTCTGAATAAAGAATCGCAATACCTTTCAGTGCGCATGGAAATCAGCCGTCATGCGACGGGGACGGAGCGAGAAAAAAAAATGAGGGAGAATTAGAGGGAGGCCGAGTGGCTCCTTACGACGCGGAAACATGAAGGGACAATTTCATTGCCGGCGTCTCGTTCCTCTAATGGCCTCGCATGCAAACAGCAGGATCCATTTTGAGATGCCCTGGAGAGGCGTAATTACGGAATTGCGACCCTCGCCAATGCGCGTGCTGGTGTGTATTTGGAAGCTTAATCAAAAAAAAAAAACAACAAACCAACACAAGCCGATTCGGAATGAATAAGAGAGCTGACATGATTGTAGCTGTGGACGTAATCTGTTTTTCTGCTTTGTGTGTTGGTTTGTGAGGGCTTGGCACATACTGCTGTGATGTTTGGTCGATGGACGGCGGTGACAGCATATTGAGTGATGAAATGGACAGATAAAGCAGCCACAGATGCAGACGGATAAGAATGGTAGGATCGTGCGGGGTGGGGGGGCCTGGAGAGGATAAGATTCCAGTTGTGGACTGTGGAGGTTGGGCTTGGGCACTAGTCTGCTCATTTTCCACTTTCCCAAGAGCAGGAAGTGGAAGAGTTAGTGGAACAGAAACAGAAGAAGCAGAAGAACAGAAGCCCGTATATGATGTTGATGATGAGCTTCCCATTTGATGATGTCACTTTGACACCTTAACCCCCCCACCTCCTCCCGCTCCCATGCCCACCGCATTCATGTTCTGACAAGCCTGGCCCAAAGTCCCCATGGCAGCAAGCATTGAGTTTCATGGAGACATCTGGACCAAGACTCACCTTGGCGGGCTCTCCTGGAATATCTTCAAGGAGCCTGATCTGACCCTCCCCCAGCCTCCCCACCAAGCCGTCTGTCTCTGGCAGAGGCTCATGGGAAAAGAGACACATCGCCGTGTGAAACCAAGATTGAAGGCACCTTCCCTTACTGGATTCTTTGTAAGAGGCTTCCGGTGTATTCCGAGAGCAATTCAGTCCGGTGCCAGCACACCTGACTATATTATCACCCAGCTACTGGCAGGGGGGGGGGGGGGGGATAATACGAAGAAAGCTAAAGATAAGAAAGACACGTTGTTGGTACACAAGAAGACAGATCTGTGCCGCAGGTGCATTAACTCCAGTTGCCGGGCTGCCTCCATTCTCCTCTGCTATTGTTATTCTGGAAACACTGGCTGCTTTAATAGGGATGACCTTTGCAAGTATTGACAGTTAATCAGTCCACTTTCAATTAGCTGGCATGGAGAGACATTTCGGCACAGGCGTGGCGTGAGACAGGCCCAGGGGTCGATACTTCGCCAGCCTTGTGCCGGCCCGCGTACGGCCGCCCAGCTCCTTATTTTCCCTCATTTACTGTGAGCAGAGAAACAGGAAGCTGGAACACTTTGACAGTCTTCACAGGTGAGCGTGCTCAGATGGCCGTGCACACTAATTAGAACAATGTCATTATAAACCCCCCCAAAAATATCAATTTGGAATCTGTCCGGTAGTCTGACGCGTATCCCTCCTGCTGCGCATACCGACGTGCGTGGACACGGGTACACCCAGGTGGCTGTGTTCACGCCCTGGAGAGAACACGCGTTGCTGTTTAAGAAAACAAGGAGAGACATGCAGAGGCCACGCGGACATATACGCACAGATTTGCGCTCGCCCAGCGTGTGGCACTAATGACACGGGCAGCTTCTGCACTGTGAGAGGCAGCCGTCTACCCGTTTCTATCGGAGAGGCCCAGGCCTTCTCGCGGGGCACTGCGTCGCCACCTTCTGGCCTTGGCGTCTCCCCCGGCGACATCCCGACCGAGACGTAAACAAGCTAGCGGGCTAAAGGTTAACATGTTCTACTGAAGATGGCGGAGGAAACTGAGCGGGAGCCGGATCAGTGCCAGGACCCCGGGGCGGATTTCATGGGGATGATGCCAGGTTGTCTGTGAAAAGCCCGGCAGAAGCGTATTGTAGCGGGAATGCCGTAGGCAGGAGTGGTCCGGCTCAGTTCTTGTCGCGGGGGATCAACTCGCTGACAAACCTTTCTCAAAAACAGGTCATAGGTTGAAAGTGCACATCCAGAACTGTTATCGCTCACCCTGCCAACATCATTCACGCTTATCGCCGCAGAAACCCAGAATCGCTCGGTGAAATCACAAGCCCGGCTTCGCCCTGGATATCCGTAGTACCTTCATGCAACTTCACCAAACAGCCAACACATGTGCATAAAGCACCCTTTGGGTTCAGTTAACCTTTTTGCACCTATTTCAAAATATTTTTCAGCAGAAGTGCCTGGTTTTATTTTAAAATAAAAGCTTAATTAACTTTCCCCCTGAAAGCTGAGGCTACAGTCCATCAGTCGCAGGTTAAATTCCCTAGCTACCCCAGTACCTGGTAACCCACACAAAGAGCCGATTGTTTCAGGTCTCGGGGGAAGATGGAGTGGATAAACTGGAATTAGGGGTTAAAGCCAAACTCACTAGCAAAGACTATCCTGCAAAAGGTTTTCTGTTACTTTTATGGTCCGGGACAGGGAGCCAAGTTAATATCACTGGGAGATTTACAGGGGCTCCTTACACACTGAGACACACACATACACGCACACACTTACACACACACACACACACTGACAAACACACACACATGCGCTCCCGGTCTCTGAAACAGAAACCCATCATTCATGGGCAGGAAGGGCAGAGCTGAGTAGCGTCTGGGACAAGGTGGGGGGGGGGGGCATGTGCTACCCTGTTGCCGTGGATTTGCCCTTTGTGGCCGCTGTTTGGCGAGTTTACGACGCTTTCTGTTGCCGGAATGGATGAGAAAGAATTAAGAAACGAAAGTGCATCACAGTCTGTACTTTAAACATGTCATAGCTGGAGTATTTCCACATTGGGTGATGACTGGTTATGCCCGTATGGTTTTTGCTAAATAAACACCTGAAGCATATTTAATAACCATATATCTACACCCACTCAGGGTCATTGGGTTGCATGGGGGTTCGGGAAAATTCCCCACCTGAGTTTGTGAGAAATGGGGGACGGTGTTTCATGTGTAGAATCATGGAGATGAAAGATTTTGTTCTCTTTTGTAACAAAAATGTGCAGCTGGACAGGCGCCCCGTGTATTTTTGCTGGAGTGTGTGGACCCGGTGATAAACGGCAAGACTACAACGAGCTTGAGCGACACTCTCCGACATCCGCGCGGTTGTACCTGTCGTATATTACGCTGGAACGGAGCCAGTGTGACGCGGCCTGTCAATCCATCCCCTCCGTTCCATCAAGCCTGACGGCGGACGGACCGCATCGCGGTCGAGAGAAACGCCCTGGGCTTGTGGTATATGCTGACCGCCCAGGGTGGGTTTGCCGGGAAGCCATTGAGATTGATTTGGCTCAGCCCAGGCGCAAAATCATGTGGAAATGGAATAAAGGCGGGTAAGAACTGTTTTTGTTTCGCTCGCTGGCGTGGGACTGGCAGAGCAGCAGGGGCCTGTTCCCCATCTCTCTCTGGCCCACCTGTCGCTCCTGGCCTTGGATCGGGCACCCTGGGCCTGGCACTTGGTCCGTCACCATTGCCAAGAGACCGTGCCAACCTGGAGACGGGAGCGGCCGCCATGCGCTAATCTCCCGCTTTTTAGCGCTGTGGACGGCTGTATATTAACGGCGGATTTACGAGCCGGATGGCATCCTTCAGCCACCATTGGATTATGGATTTTGGATGAGGGCTTTCATCCCTCAGGGATTCGCGGGCCAGAATTCCTCTGTCATTTTCAGATTTTTTTGGCCTTTGATGGCAAACAACCATTATCGTACTTGTTTAATCACCCTGACGTGGCACCAGTTTCCTTGCTGCCCCCCTCGTCTGTAGCAGGTGCCTAAGCGGCTTCATTCATTAGACTTTGGTGAAATTGAAGCGGCGAGGAGTCAAAAGAGGGGAGGCTGAGTCAGACCTGGCTGGGCCGCCTGGGCCACACAGCCGAATGCCAGTGCAGAAGCTTCTGGAAAACTGGCCATAAGGAAGTATGCTTTGTTCTTAGCTGGGCTAAATTAGTATCTTCTGCAGTACAAACAGTTCTCATTTGTTGTAATCCACCTGGTAGTGGGGATCACATGGGCCTTGGGAGAGATGGAGGGACTGAGAAAGAAAGAGAGAGAGAGGAAGAGGGAGATAGAACGAGACAAGTGCAAATACTGGAAGATTAAGTCATCAGTCTCAGTCCTCAATTACAAAGTGTATTAAGACAAAAAACATTGTGCAAATATAGATATATTGATTAAATTCAATTAGTGGAGTGTTTGTATATGTATATAAACCCTGATCTAGCACTGGATAAACAATATGAAAGTTATCTGTACAGCATATATCGTGGCAGATAATAATAATAATAATAATAATAATAATGACAATAATAATAACAGTTGTATGATTGTAATGTTATTTGCCACACTTATATGTTGCTTTGGCCCAAAGCGTCATCTTGATAAATGTAAAAGTAATAATAATAAAAACGTGCAAAAATATTCACACATACATTAAAAATAATTAGTTTTCTTATGCAATAGAAAGAGAAGGACAGACAAAGGAATGCAGTTGCTGCTGTCACTTTCCTCGTGATGTGTGCCCCAAATCCATGTTTACAAAGAGAGCCTGGGGGTTAAACGGCTCCCGCTCTCAGCGCCCAGCACCCTCCGTGCTCCTCCTGCCGCTTCGGTTTCCACAGCGACCGGGGAGCCCAGCTCAGGGCGAAGCTGTGCTTTGAAAAAGATGAATGTCTCGTCCCGGGACTTTTTACAGCCTTGTGACCTCGTGCTGTATTTCAGTCTGGCCAAATAAAATGTTGCTGCTGAAAGGCGGGAAAAGGCCGGTGGTGAGGGAGGCGGGGCTGTCCCTGCTCATTGCCAGCGACACCGTGGCCACGTTGACATGATGTGTGCATACTGTTCCTGCATGTTCAGCAGGAATCCCAACAATGACAACCTTAACCATAAGTAATCAACCTAAATACAAGACTTTTGGGATTTTTACTTTTTTGATTGCATTTACAGATTTCTATAAAACTGAGGTTATCCACATGGGGACTTCAAAAGATGTCCCCAAAAGTAGGGAAATTTCAGGATTTACTACATTTTGGGGACAATTTGGTCCTCAAATGTGATCTATGCAAAAACAAGACTACACCCGGCAGCCACGCACCACTAACAAACAACAATATAAAAATCCAAATCGATCTATCGC